>APFE031538206.1:0-13907 GCA_000404065.3 Pinus taeda | reverse complement strand
CAAGGGGAGTTTCAAATGATAACATTCTGAGGTTATAATAATATACGGTATTGGAATATATTTTATTAACTAGATAAACATTTGAATATATCATTAATTTGAGTATTAGTATTCAAATGTAACTCTACTACATTAATAGCTAATTCTCTTATCTAATAAATGTTATTAATACCCACTCTACCTTCTCTATGTTCTTGACAACCCATCTTTCCTTCTCTCTATAGAGTTTTTTAGTGGCATGTTTCGGTCGTATTCCCCATTACTGAGAAAAATGAAGCCACCGATTTGAGTAAAAGTTACTACCGTTACCACCTAGACGATCAGAGGGGATTCCCTAGTTTGAGATAGGTTGAAGGGTAGAAAAGTGAAGAAGCAGAGATCACATCTCTGTTGGGCATGGAACCCCCCCACAACATGTTTCGAGGCTCAAAGCCCATGCTTTGAGTATTATTGTTGTAAAGACTCCGCGAATTGTGGGACTGGAGCACAAATTGTATGTTAGAGGCATAGGGTTGTCTGCCCTAAGTTTTGAATGTAATGTCGGCCCACCCATGGTATGCGGACCATGGGATTGTACAACTAGAATGAGACTCTAAGTTGTAAAGATAACTAAGGATAGATAGAAAACGAATGGAGTCTAGAAGATAGCGAGCATAGAGAAAAAGTCTAAGTGCTTTGGGTCATAGTAGTAGGAAGAGGCTCTACAGCTAAGTGCGTAGAGACCTAGTAGAGTTTGCAGCTAACTGTGCTGACCCCTATAGCTGAGTGCATAGGACAGAGTCGAGTCTGTAACCAAGGAAGAAGAATATAAAGCGAATTTTGATTCTAAATCTTGTGTATCTGCTTTTAGTTATTATATGGTTGATATCTTTTGGAATTATATTGCTTTATTTATCGTGTGCACTGATATGAATGGTGAACACTATTAAGTATAACTAAACAGATGTAGATAAGCTAAGTGATCAACTAATATCGGGTTAATAATGAGGGATTGGGTACTAATGTGGATCAAGCTGCAAGTAGGGTTGCTCGAAGACAGCATCACTGGATGCGTAGTACTGATAGGTGTGTATTGCGACATGCACACAGGGTCGAACCACGGACCACCAAAAATTGCCAGACATCTCTAGGTTGTGGAAACATGGTTCTAGCACCCTCCCATACTACTTTGAGTGAGACCTTAGTCCGCGCTCCAGGGACTTTTGCCGAAAGGGCCAGTAGTACCTGGATTTGTTTGGCTAAATCACCTCTAAACCTAGGCCAGGCCCCAACAAGCCAACAAATGGTTCCGTTTCTAGGACTGGGATCTGCATAAGGGATGTCTTATGTCGTGTCACTGGAATCCAACCAAGAAAGAAATTGAATGGTAGTTGGACAAGAAGATTCACCAATTCACGACACAGGAAAACAGGAATCCACGAGTATCTAAGGAATAGTGGCTACAGTGCTACTTATATACATAAATCCATGAAGTTTTCTTTGCGTCCTTTCCTTTTGAGTTGTATGAGTGGATCATGAAGCTATAAAATAGTGAGGGAAGGCATAGGCTCGACAAACCAATCGTGTGGACTCTGGAATTAGTGCTCAAACTAGAAGCGTTAGGAGATAAGATCGCGTGAGCTGTGGACCATTAGCTTGATCAGATTAAATGAGGATTTATCATTGAGTTCGTGGTAGATATGACTGCAGCTACAGTGAGGCAGAATGATGCTTCCTCAAAGGGATGTGAAGTAAGTATATTAAATCTTTGAATACATGGATTAAGATGCCATTGTGTGAAAAGCGGGTTATGCGAATAAACTTAATGTTTGGGACTACGTGAAGTGGGAAGATCTACAAAAATGGAAGTAGTGAAGAGTTAGAAACTTGTCCCTTAATTTCACCCTCGTGGGAAAGTGAGGAATAGCTCATGAAATTTTCTTCGAGAAGCGCGGTTAGTCTGATAAGGCAACGAATTATGCACTTAGCACCTCCACCTACACCGCCACCAGTCTCACACTCTTCACCTTCATCTCCACCCACCCAACCTCCACTACCACCATAGTTCAGTATGGATGACAATATAAAGAAGGCTACACTGGTAAGCACGTTGCAGGATCATGCATTAACATGCTACATTAAGCATTCTAATGACCATCCTAATGCAGGAATTGGAGAAATCCAAGCTGCGCTGAATAGGAAATTTAGCAGGCCAAAGTCAAAGACACAGTCAATTATCGAGTTTAAGGAAATCGGGATGCTACCGGGCGAGATCACCTGGGATCTAGACTAGAGGTTGAAGAGTATGATCTGCAAAGCGTGGGATCTAAGAAGACAAAGATAGGAAGACACATGATTAGGAGATCATGAATCTTTTCTACTTTGGGAGTCTGATGTAGGAGCATTCAGCCCAAGGAAAATCATTGTAATTAAGTAGAGATAGAGGGGTCATGTATTTTTAGGAAATAGTTTTCCTAAGTCTCAAATTAATGTAATATCTAGGCCTTTAAGTGATTTAATTAGATAAGTGAGAGGAAATTGTAAGTACCCTTGAATAAATAAGGACATGAGTGGAAATAATTATAAAAGAGCCTAAAGTCAATTAGGACTCTTAGAACAGTTCATGATTCTAGGAGCGAGAGAGAGTTTTTAGGCATTAAATGGAGAATAAACATGGACCATTGAGCAGAATAAGGAGACAAATATGTTTAAACCAAAGAAAAAGATGGAATGGATAAAAGTCTCGAGGAGACTTATTAAATGTAATACTATGACATATGTATTCTTTAGTGAGCCTTAGGGATTTAGTTGAGTGATTCAAGGAAAGGGTGTGATCGAATCCTTCACAATGATCCGATCTCATGTTTCCATATAAACATATGTGTGATGGGCCTGCGCATTTAATAGAAGATATAGAGAAATAGTTAAAAACTATGAAATCAAAGATAGATGCAGTGTAGTTGAGAAGAGGCCGCAACATTGAAGAATTGGGCTGTGTGAGACTCAGAGTCTCAGATATGTAATTTTATGTTTATATTAATATATGGCAATCTTATTTCCCGACTGTGTCAGTATGCTGAAGAAGTATTTTATGTATGAAATACTTCTGAATTTTTAGTCTTTGCAACAAGTTATAGGCATAATTCTGAAGGATGCAAAGGGATAGAGTGATTCAAAGGAATCACAATGGATTTTGAATCTAAGTGAAAAGACAAAGGAAGCTCTGGAGGAATGGCGAAGTGAGGATACGCTTAAGAGTTAAGTTCATAGAACATGAACAGTGGAAGGTAGAGTTCTGAGGAACTACGTGAGAGAGTAACGATTCAGAGAAATCAAAATGGAACATTGAGTCCATCTAAAGGATCTAAGAGGACATTGATAAAAAAGAATGTGGAGTTAAGCTTAGATCAGAGTGGCGCAGTGGAACAATGAAGGAGAAAGAACTTCTGAAGAACCCAAAAGACCTGCAGAAACCATTGAAATGGCGTAAAAACTAACTAAAGGGATGAGCAGAGAAGTGAAGTGTTAATCACTCAGGAGCCATTAGATCTATGAGATCACTGGTCTAGGTTGTATCAAATCGGCAGATTGGCGGAGGAATCAAAATCGCTGAGTGACTGTCGATTGATCATGGACTGTTGGATTGGGATTAGATCAATGGTCATGATCAAAATTGCAATCGTATTTTAGCAAATACAAATGACAACAAAAATAGAATGGAGCATAGCGATATGTCGATAGAAATATTGACTATCTGTGATAATCGACGATCGAAGGTGTCGGCATTTCAAGGACTATTTCCAACGATAGTTATGAATGCAAGATTAAGAAATTTGAAGTCCATTCTTATATAGGTCGGAGCAGAGTATTCCTTGTATTTTGTATAAGGGTTATGTCGAATGTTTCAACCCTAAGTATGACTTAAAGGTTCCTATAGTTGAATATTGGAGTCGGAGGGGTGATGCAACCAAATATGTGGTGTTCCCGCGATAGGAGCAAAGGCCAATTGCGATAAGGTTTAACCTCAAGGACTGTGTAGAGTCTATATAAAAGCGGAGGAAGGTATGTTTGCATGGTATTTCCTTTGTAAAAGATTTCTAAAGGGAAATTAGTGCCGATAAGGATTTTGTGTTTTAATATATATGTAACCAAGGCTATGAGAGGGTGGTTATATATATAGGGTTAAATAAAAGTGTTGAAGGGTTTTAATTCTCAATAGAAAGATTTGGCGGGGTGATTGGGTTCCGATATAAAGGAACCAAGATAAAAAGGGCCTTAACCATTTGGAATTTGTGAGGTTGAAGTTTTGACTCCTTTGAAGAGTCAAACACCTGGGAGAGAAGTGTGGATGCATATTTATGCATACTGTGGGTATGTGTAGGTGTTACCCTGCACCATATTTCCTATTTTTTTAGTGTATATCTCTGAGAAAATAGAGAATGTTGTTTCTAGGGATTTCAAAGTCCCGATGACCCATTCCGTTACAGAACAAGTGGCCACCATACTTGAAATAATTTAGCAATGATTGCTAACACTCAGAGGGGGATCTGAGTGGATAGAGGTCAGGAAGCCAGAGAGCTCGAGAAGGAGAAATGAATAGACAGAGCTGATTGGCTTTAAAGCCATAGAAAAATAGCAAATAGAGACAGGCAATGCTGAGATAGAGTAACAGAGGCAGAGAGTCAGTGAGGAGAGTTAGTGTACTCAAAAGAGACCTGGGGGATCCAAGTAAAGCCTTATTGTTTTGTATCTATTTTGTGAGGCTCAATTTGATCTCACTGTTGTAAAAGTCTATTTTTGAAGACATAATAGAGAGGTCACCACTAAAGGCTAGACCAGGAGACGTAGCCTAGGAGTGTTGGGTGAACTCCTTATTAAACTTGATGTGTTTATATATGTTTGTCTATTATGTTCTTCAACTACTTCATTGTCTACGTATTTCGCAATCTTATCGATACATTGCACAAAGTAACATAGGCATATCCAAGCAGATGATTGTGTAATACCTTAATAATTGTCTAAGAACTCACAATTAGATCAAACAGGAAGGAGTGTTAAACTCCCAAGCGCTCTTTGTCCTCCACTGATAACTTTAGAGCTTCCGCTAAGCTAACTGACCCCTCCAAAATTCGCAGAATTCTGCTAAACTTCCACTAATCTGGACCCGACGGTAAAACAAACCACAATTTAAAAAGGTTTGAAATATTCCCTTCTAAAGATTTGTCAGCCCCTTTTCACTGGTGATCTATTCGAGATCAAACAGTCACAACCCTTCCCGACATTGAAACTTACTCCTCATCTATTAACTGTCGATCTCACTCCACCAAATCTAATGGCTCACATGTATTTTGGCCAGTGAACTTGCACATTCCATATCCACCTAAAAAGTGGTTTCCCTCTCTCACCTCACTGTTACGTGTCATTATGTGAGTGGAATCAGAGCCTACTGGGAATTACCAATTATAACTTTTCACAAACTTATAATTCTCTACCATACTTTAATATAAAATTGAATATGTAAATTTAGTTTATTGTTTTTCTAATATAAAACACGTAGCATGCAAATTTACTAAGTATACCAATCTTACTATACCATTTGTAACTAGATAATATTTTATAGGCAATTTATTAGTTTATTGTTTTATACATAAACTTTAAAATTCAAGTTTGCATTCTATTCTATTGAAAAATGTAAACTTACCTTTACTACTATTTTATAGTTTTCTCATTTAAATTTAATCATTTATTCTAAGCAAAATGTACCTTTACTATTTGCAACTGTACTTCAACATAAAAATAACATAATAAACTTACTTATTATTTTATTCACAAGTGAAAACTTACCTTTAGGTAATTGCAATTTCTCATTATATATATATATATATATATCTATATCTATATATATATATATATATATATATATATATATATATATATATATATAATATATTTTAATATAGAAGTTGCCCTTTTTCTATACCTTATTATAGGAGTTATGAATTTGCAACTAACATTTTCCATTTTTTTATTTTTTGTAATTTTTTTAATATTGGAATTATCATTTTTCTATTTTTTCATAAGAGTTATCCATTTTAACTAAAATTTTCCATTTTTATAACTTATTGTAATATAAAAGTTATTTTTTTCTATTTTTTTATTCACAAGTGCAAACTTTTCTTTAGATATTCTCATTTTATGATTTTTTGTAATATAGAAGTTGTCATTTTTCTATGATTTTTTATAGGATTTATGCATTTGCAACTAAAGTTTTCCATTTTAAACTTTTCTATTGTTTTTTTGTAATATTGGATTTATCCTTTTTTCCTATTTTTCGTAAGAGTTATCCATTTTAAACTAAATTTTTCCATTTAATATAGAAGTTACTATCTTTTATTTTTTGTATAAAATTTTTGGATTTTCCATTTAATATAGAAGTTAGATCTAAGACTTTTTTCATCCATAATGTAGATATATGTCTTTCGGATTAATCACATTATCAGGATTTGGTTGACGTTTCAAACCAACTAATGCGGACCCCTAACAACTAGTTTTCTAACAAAATATACTATTATTTTAATAAAGAGCTCTTATTATGAGTAATATTTTACCTACCTAATTAACTAGTTTAACTGATCTACGAACGAGTAGTTTTCAAGAGCAGACTTTGGGCAATGATGCATCTGTGCTATTTATTCCTTAAGATCAATTATTTCTTGACCTTGTCATAAGGATGGACCACATTAGTTGGTTTGAAGTGCTGACCAAATCTTGATAATGTGATTAATCCAAAAGACATCTATATACAATATATAAGTCACTGTTTCTCTATTTTTTGTATAAAAGTTGTGGATTTTTAGCTCGGGTTTACCATTTTATAACTTTTATAATTTTTTATAACATTTGATTTCTATTTTTTTCTATTTTTCTTATAGGAGTTATCCATTTAACAGTTAAATTTGACAATTTATAATTTTTTCCTATATAGAAGTTAAGGTTTCTTGTTTTTTTATAGAAAAGTTACCAATCTGCAACTAATTTACTATTTTATAATTTTTTTTTTGTTAAAATTGGCAAGTCCATTCCATTTTCTATTAGACAATAAGCAAGTTTACACTACACAGATTAACCAAGTGGCCTCAACTTGCCCCAAAGCGAAACCAAGTATGATGGCCACCGATCAACGTTATAAGCCATCCAGAAACAATACTCTCTTAATCTTTCCAACCAGGCTAGATATGTCTCTATCTCATGTCTATACGCTACATAACTTAAAAAACTAACATTTGCAACATGAAAAGGAAAAGATAACCACATGAAAGAAATTATGCATGGGTAGAATTCTAATCCTTTTGATCCTCTGAGGTAGATGTGACGGGTGTTGGATCCTCAACAGATGTCCCTAGCATACCACAAAGCTCCATAATGCAAATGATGTGGTAGTTGATTATGTCCATCATAATATCCTATTTATGTAGTTGGAAGCATATTTTCTCCATATCCTTCTTATAGTTCGACATTCTTTATAGAGTCACTGCCATACCCACAGATATATGCTCCATCGCCTTTCCTAGTAAACTCTTCATTAACAGTATAGGTACACTATTTGCTTCAACTGTGTGATTCTCTAAAGGGTGTTACTTGGATTCAGAACTAGAGTCCTCCAATTATCCATCTCTTCCTCTATCTCGTTTCCTTGTTTTACCTCCTCTTCCCATTCTTCCAACAGTTTTTGAATGCTAGCATCCACCCCCCCTCGGTAAGCCTCCACTACCTCGGTAATGAGGTTTTCTACTAATTTCTGGCCCTTGCGTGTTTCTGAGATGCTCGACCCCTTATCCTTCCTGGGTGTCAGGCCTCTCTTTCCATGCCCACGACCCCTCGTAGCACGAGCCATAACATGTTTTCCAGAACACTGATGACACCCAAAATAAGTTAGAATAAAACACAAAATTTTCATCATACACCACCTCGTCAATTCATGATTCTTCTCTCCGCTATCTCTCACCATATTCATGTTTGTGTGGGTTGAAGCCCGTGGTGTCAAAAGGGAACCCCTTACCCCTTGGACCGCCTTTGTTCCCATCCCCCTTAACAATGTTTGTATATAGGTCATCCCTTCCCGACCCAAACCAAGGAAGCAACCCCTCCTTGACTCTAGTACCATGCTTGCGATAATTACAGTCCCTTACCCCCTCGACCTAGGGAGTAGTCGTTTTTCCCCTCAGGTCCCCTCGACAAGGTTTCCACTCAATGTTTTTGGCCTTGCCATCATTCCTGTAAGGTTTCTAGCTACCCTAGCAGTTGTTTTGTGAGCCAGGGCATGGCTACATCCCCAACCCCCTACCATCTACTTCCCCCTACCCCTGTCTACAAACCTCTACCCCTCATGCATTTCGATGCCACTACCAAGCTTCCCGTCGTTGTTTTTTACAACGTGTCGAGCTTCCTGACCACACAGCAAGCGTTTCCCCCTAGTAATCATGGGTTTTACCCATTTGGCAAAAATTATAGAAACGAAACCAAGCCATGGCAAGCAATTGCCTGCCCCATTGCCAGCAACAATTTTCTATGCCCCAAATTTTCTACCTAATTCCCCTCCTTTCGCCTTGACAAAACCCCAACCAGAACATAATTTCAATGGTGATTGAAGTCAAATTACATAGCCGCAGTCTGGAGTTGTCTGTTGCCGGCCTTCATTCTTCCCGTTCCACCGTCCTCCCACTGCATTGTAGTGACACCCTTCGCCATAAGCTTTCTTCCTTACGCTGCACATCGAATACCCTCTCATTCCCGCATACTCATCCTTATCTCTCGTCCCGCCACCTTGCCCACTTCCCCAACATGCACTCATCCCAAGGGTCACCGCATTCCCTGCCTTGAGCATGTGGGGGGTGACTGTATTAAGTGCCCTAGTACTATACATGATTGCATCGAAGTTGTCCCAACTAGCGGCCCACATCCCGATCAGGTTACTATTTTATAATTATTGTTAAGATAAAAGTTATCATTTTTTTTTTAATTGCAATTTGCCATTATATAAAAATTACTAACTAGTTATCCATTTAACAATGAACTTTGTCAATTTATAATTTTTTCCTATATAAAAATCACTGTTTTGTTTTTTTTTTATATATAAGAGATACTACTTTTCAACCAATTCATTGTTTTATAATTTTTGTTAAAATAAAATTTATCTTTTTTTAGTTGCAATTTGCGATTATATAGAAATTACTAATTCAAGGCTCTCATTTAAACCATCTTGATTAATTGCTTCAAATGGTAGACTTAAAAATCAAATGTGAGTCACATCCAATTAAGCAATGATGTATCCGAGATATGTATTTGATTCAATGATTTTTACATTTTAGGATTAACAATTTGTTTTTAAGTATCTGAAATATGTATTTGATTCAATGATTTTTATATTTTAAGATTAACAATTTATTTTAGATTATACACTAATATGTCCTTGAACAATTTGTCGATAATAATAAAATAACAAAGTATAACCATATTTCTACCATATTGGCCATTTTATAGCCAAATCTAATAAGAATGGTCTTTTTTTTTAATATATATAAGAATTATAGTTTTTTAAATATTTTATTATAAAAAATTATTGTTTTTTTTGTTTTCCAGTTTTCTAGTTAATCCTCGTATAAGAAAATTACCCTATTTTTTTGCCATAAAAAACTTATAAAACCTAATTAATCCTAGCATTAAGGCTAAATGATCCTGCATTATTTCAAATTTCAAATTTTGACATGTCGTGCTATCATTAGGAAAAGTGATTTTCAGTCCTCCCTGTTTCTTGCTACATTTTATTGTTATATGCACCTGCACTCCACCTCGGCCTCGGGTTACCTGCAACAATTTTGACAATTCTTGTACGATTTCGGATGCCTATGGCACCTGGCGAGATAGAGTCCCCTACAAAGCCTCCATGGTTATCTACTCTTCCATAGAAGAAGATATTTTACATGCGGTGGTCAACAATGCGAGGAAGAAATTGTGGATGAAGGTGGTCGCTGGCTTTTTGCACACAATTCCCAAGTTAGCCTGCCCCGGTTCGGGAGATGGTGCTGGGATTCTAATCAGTACCCAAAATTACAAGAATTACGTCACAGTGGATAAAGCCGCCATGAATGTGACTGCAGACAACGGTGTCGGGCTGAGATACCTCCTTGACGCGGTGTCTGCATCGGGTTTGGCTCTGGCAGCGGTGCCCTATTGGGACGACCTTACCTTGGATAGGCTATTGACCATGAGTTCAGAATCCACAAATGCACACTGTTCGTCGAATCAGTAGGAGCAGCACAGTGTGGATGCTCAACACAAGCCGGTGGAAAGCTTTGACTAAAATCATGCAGCGGTGACATACCGAATTGGAAAATGATGAATTATTAGTTGTACCGAACCAAATCAGCGAATTAACGATTTTTTTTTGCCGGTACGGCCGAACTTGGTAGCTATTCTCATGCCTTTTGATAACAGTGTGGTCACATAAGTGGCTATAAATTCTGAATGAATCATGATAGATTCAGTGTTGGTCTGCATTTTCTAAAACAAAATGGACACACCAATTTACTTTACTGACTTCTGTTCACTTTAATTGTGTGATTTGCAATCGATAAATCAATGTGGAATCAGCTTCCCACTCACATCAACGACTTGCAGTTACGTTGTTTAATGTTGTGAACACAGTTCATAAGTCGGTCTAATGTTATATTAATTATGACACACAATATGTAGCTGTTGAGATTTTTCTGTTTTGGTTGTGACGACATCCATGAATAACAAGTCTGGAAACAAATGAATTAAGAAATTCTAAATAGAATAGCAGCAGCGTGGGTATCCGCTCGCGAAAGAAAGAGCCTTGGTACCATATCAAATTGAAGATTGAGATTCACCTATATCGCATAGGGAAGATATTTTTTATTTTGAATTACTTTCATATGAACATTGGGTTGATTGCTGGCCAGTGGTTGTAAAAACAAAGGAAGAGGCAGAAATTTTATGTTTTTTGTTTTGTGAAGTGCAAATGGCAATTTTTTTTTTAAAAGCATAGGCAGTTTTTTCTGAGTAAAAAGGACGGCATTGGCAAATTTTTTTTTGCTAGTTGGATATTGGAGATTATTGTGCTTTTTTTTTTATACAAAATGGTGAAAACTCAAAGTGCCCGGTTCGAAATTGAGAAATTTAATGGCAAGAATAATTTTGAGATCTGGAAGGTGAAGATGCACAATCTGCTGGTTCAACAAGGTGTGGCGAAAGCACTGTTGGGGAAAAACAAGAGGCCTCCTTCCATGACGGAGGATGAATGGGATGAGATGGATGATAGAGCTCTAAGTGGAATTCGGCTATGTCTGGCGGACGATGTTCTGTTCAACATTGTGTCAGAGAAAACCGCCGCAGGCCTGTGGTCGAAGCTTGAGAAGCTCTACATGACGAAATATTTGACAAATCGAATTCTCCTGAAACGACAGCTTTACAGTTTGCGGATGAAAGAAGGTACCTCAATTGCTGATCACCTGAATGTTTTTAATACCTTGTTGGTGCAATTAAATAGTATAGATGTAAAATTTGATTCAGAGGATAAGGCAATAACTCTATTATGTTCTTTGCCTGAATCCTGGGATCACTTTGTTACTTCCATAAGCTTTAGTACATCAGATATCCTTGAGTTTGACGATGTTGTTGGAGCCTTGTTGGCTTAGGAGATGAGGAAGAGGTCAAATGCAGACATCTCTACATCAGAGGTAATGATGGCCAGAGGTCGCTCACGAGAGAGACACTCTGGGGGAAAGCATAGCGACTCTCGCTCAAAGTCCAAAGGAAAGAAGCCAAAGGTTAAGTGCTGGCATTGTGGCAAGGCTGGACATCTAAAAAAGGATTGCTGGAAGCGAAAGCAGGCTGCTAAAGAAGGCTCTTCGACAGAAAAGAAGGAAGCCAACACCACGGATACAGGTTCAGTATCAGGTTCAGGTATGAGTGATGAGGTATTGTCTGTTAATGTTTCAAAACATTATGAACATTGGTTGTTAGATTCCGGGGCATCTAACCACATGTGTATTCATAAAGATTGGTTTAAAACATATAAATCAATTGATGATGGTGTTGTGTACATGGGTAATGATGTAACATGTAATATTGTTGGGATTGGAAGCATACAGCTACAAATGTTTGATGGCACAACAAGAATATTAACTGATGTAAGGCATGTACCAGATTTAAGGAAAAACTTGATTTCATTAGGAGCACTTGGTTCAAATGGATATAAAACTGTAATTCAAGGTGGAGTTATGAAAATTTATAAAGGTATCTTACTAGTTATGAAGGCTAAGAAAGTAGGAAATCTATTTCAGTTAGAAGGTAGAACTGGGTCAGATCATGTGTCTGTGTCTGAACATGACAGTATTTCCATTCACTTATGGCATCAAAGGTTGGGGCATATGAGTGAAAGAGGATTGAAAATTTTGGCTGACCGAAAGTTACTTCCTAATCTAAGATCTGGAAAATTGGATTTCTGTAAACATTGTCTATTTGGTAAACAAAGTAAACAAAAGTTTAAAATAGGCAAACATATTAGTAAAGGTATACTTGATTATATCCATTCAGATGTGTGGGGTCCAGCTCCTACAGCTTCATATGGTGGTTCGTCTTATTTTGTATCATTCATTGATGACTTTTCTCGGAAAGTTTGGGTCTACATGTTGAAAAAGAAGTCTGATGTGTTTACAGTTTTCAAGCAGTTTAGAGCATTGGTAGAAAACAGCACTGGTAGAACAATAAAATGTTTAAGAACTGACAATGGTGGTGAGTTTTCCTCCAAGGAGTTTGACAGCTATTGCAAGGATGCAAGGATCGAGAGACATAAGACCACGGTTTATACTCCTCAGCAAGAATGGAGTTGTTGAACGCATGAACAGGACTCTTCTAGAGAGAGCAAGGTGTATGCTGAGTAACGCCGGGTTGCCGAAGGAGTTGTGGACGGAAGCAGTGGCAACTGCTTGTTATGTGATAAACCGATCTCCATCAACGGCAATAGATTGCAAGGTTCCGCAAGAGGTATGGACAGGACACCCTTGTGACTATTCTAAACTCAGAGTGTTTGGTTGTGATGCATATGCTCTAGTGCCTAAACATCAGCGAACTAAATTAGATCCAAAGTCTAAAAGGTATATCTTTGTTGGGTATGGTGATGGAAAAAAGGGATTTAGATTGTGGAATACTACTACCCACAAAATCATCATCAACAGAGATGTAAGGTTTAATGAATCCTCTCTTGTACAATTAAATGCAGATAGAAGATTGAAACAGGATGATGTATCTGATTTCCAACATATTCAGTTTGACAGCTTTTCTAATGATAGTCATAACGACCATAGTTCAGATTCTAGTCATGAACAGGTTTCAGAATCATATTATGAACAGGGTTCAGATGGAGGACAGGAACAGGTCTCAGATGGCGATCATGAAGAAATTCCTATAGTTGATAGACAACCCATTGTGGAAGCACCAGAAACATTCTTAAGGAGATCTACAAGTATCAAACGTCGTCCGAGAAGGTATGATGATTCAGTTGCTTTGATCGGTAATGATGATGAACCTTTGTGTTATCAGGAAGTTGTAGAAGGTTCAAATAGTGACAAATGGATAACAGCCATGAAGGAAGAAATGATGGCCTTGAGTAAAAACGGCACATGGGATCTGGTGGAGCTTCCGAAAGGCAGGAAAACTGTGGGATGCAAGTGGGTGTTCAAGCTGAAACGGGGTGTGAATGATACGGAAGACAGGTACAAAGATCGGCTGGTTGCAAAAGGGTTTTCTCAGAAAGCTGGCATAGACTTTCATGAGATTTTTTCACCAGTGGTTAAAATTGTTTCAATTAGAATTGTGTTAGCATTAGTGGCTTTGTTTGATTTGGA
>APFE031538204.1:10711-87909 GCA_000404065.3 Pinus taeda | reverse complement strand
TTAATTTGTTTTCTTGTTTGTGTTTGCAGAATTACACTTCAAGGAAGCTCATTTGGAGCGAGGGAGCGAGGCTTCCACAAACTTGCTTTGGACCCAAGGTAGGCCTAAAAAGACTTGTTTGTCTTTATTTTACTCGCATATTTAGAGAAAGATAGTTTTTGATTGGCTTGCTTGTCACTAGATATCAGTAGATACTAGGAAGGTCAATCTTGTCTGCAACCTTGACTCATTCCGCGTGACACAAAGCCTATCTAAGTTTGCACTTATTACATCCAAGAGCTTAGATTAAACTGTTGAGCTCCTTTTTTATTCTACCTATCTACTTATCTGCCAAGATTACACTGTTTCGTCAAATATTTATTCTCTATTTCTACAACACGAAATTGAAAAAGAATTAACCAAGTTTAAACAGTTTGACTATTCATGAATTGTGGCATAAGTGACAAGCTGCACACAATTGTTTATTATACAAAGTGAAAAATTAGTGGCATTTGGACCTGCACACTTTCCTAGTCTATCTTTTGTTTGGAGTTCATTTTCTTTCATTTTTTGACCATATTTTATTTCTTTTTACCCTTTGATTTTTCTTTTAAGGCATACCCTCTTTACATTTTTTAAATTTTTTTATTTTTCTTTTTGAAAATATGGAAAACCTTTGCAACAAGAAAATGTATGAACATATTACATAGCTCATCAAGTCAATCATGACATATGAAACCTATTGGTATAGGGGCCTAACACACCTCATTCCAACCTTCATCCACCTTATTCAACCACTCTCACACCATCAAAATAATGAAAACTGCTCTCGGCCTCCTCCTGTAGTTCCCTGTTTTCCTCCTGTAGATTTCTTGTGTGCTCCTGTAGATTTTCTTGTAGACTTTCTTTTGAAGGCCGAGTGTGGGAAAATCCTCCATAAGGCCACTTGAGACCTCCTAGGACCCATCCACACCATCCCACATCCTCTCAAGTCCCAAAACCACCCTTCAAAACCACCTATTCGCTACCACACTCACACACAATAAATTACATGCATGTCAAATTCACATAAAAATACATAAAAATCCAAAAATATGTTTGTTGCTTATTTACTTCCAGGAATAGCATATTTAGATGTTGTTTACTTCTTTGAGTAGGTAATATCATCCCTTTCATGGTTTTCATAATGCTTTATGCAAAAGTAGACTTAGTTGGTTAATTAGGGTTTACTAGGTTTGCTTTACATTTTCGTCTTTCTCCTTTCTGCAATTAGAATAGCATCTATAGAGTAATCTTTCTTCCCTTTCATCACATATAGAGCTTCTTCTAGAATCCATAGAAGTTGTCTTGAGCTCCTAGTGATCTTGTGCCGGCTGACCAAGTGACAACCTGCAGTGAGAACTAGTACTTGTGCATATAGCATCGATGCTTCCAAGTTTGTTATGAATGACCAGGCTGATAAGAGTAAAGTAGGCAGCCCAGGAGTTGCAGCATTATTGCTGCAATACTGGTGCTCACCACTTTTTGGCATCATTACCAAGGAAGCGTCAGAGTATTATGTGATTATTGCTTTCTTCTATTTCCTATAGCAACATTCTGATAATAGTTCATTTCAGGAAAAGTAGACTAGTCATTTCCTTTCCTTTCAAGTTTTGCATTTCCTTGCTTTCCTTTCCAATTCTTCAAATTTCCATTTCAGCAAGTTCATTTCAGTTAGTTGCAATTTATTTTGTTCAACCAATTTCAATTTTGCAGGTACTATCAGTGTGGGGGAAAAAACAAAAACCAACCAAAAATATTTCATTTCATACCTCGTAGGAATAGAGATAACTCAGGAAAAAAAATTTCCCAACACCCCCACTACTTGACATAGCCAACCTTCTCTCTTCTTTGGAGGCTGCGATTAGGAAGAACCCTTAAGTGAACAGCCAGACATATTTGAAGAACCTATAGGGGAAGAAGAAAAAGAAAACATTCCTTTGGAGCCAATGGCTAAAAATAGAAATGCTAGGGGGAATGGAGAGAGAATATAGGGTACCTTTCCCATTCGGGAGACCAATGGGGACACCAAAATGAAGAATATAAGCCCTTCTGCCCTACCTCATTTCCATGGTCTGACTACAGAAGATCCTGACACCTTCTTGTTTGAGTTTGATGTCATCTGTCGAACTTATGACTATGCATAATATGAGCAAAAGTTGAAATTGTTCCCTTCTACTCTCAAGGGTGCAGCACTGCACTGGTTCATGGGATTACCTGACAATAGCATCACAACTTGGACTCAAATGCAGCAAGCCTTTAACAACAAGCATCGAGACTATTGTCGGTCAAAGGATACTAAAGAAAAAATCTTCCGAATGACCATAGGAAGTGATGAGTCCCTGGAAGACTATGAAGAGAGGTTCCAGCTCAGTTACAAAAGGGTCAGGTGTACACTTGACCTTGAGTCTCTGAAGCTGGTCCTGCTCAGGGGAATTTGAGAAGACCTTTTAGACACCCTCCATCTAATAGCCAGGGGAGACATCTACCAACTATCCAATGACGACATAAAGACTGTTTTTAGAAACCATTCTAGAGTAGCTAGAAAGAAAGGTAGGGGGATTCAACCCATAGCCAGTACCTCTTCCTCCAACTCATCCATTAAAGGTGAAATTGGAAACATGCTGGAAGACTTCAAGAGTGAGATGTTGCAGACTCTTGCCATGCAAATGGATACCTTACATATCAAGAGAAAACAAGAGGAAGCAGAGAAGGCTTTGACCATTTTTTTCCCTAGATGCACCAAGAGGCATCCTAGGAATGAATGCCCATTGAGCTCTATAGAGATTTGTTCAGTTTGTGAAGAAAATCATTCTATAGATAAGTGCCCTTCCTTGCTCGAACTTAAAGTTGTATATCAAGGGGTTGAGGGAGTCACTGAACAACTCTATTACATAAACCAAAGAAGACCGCATGGACCTAGACCATACCAGCAGAGGATGCAAGGGACATCTCAGGCATACTACAACCCCAACTAAGTTCCCTCCATACCTTCTTGGGGTCCCCCTACTCATCCATCCTGGTCCACACCACCTCCTTGGTCCTTCACATCTCAATATCATGCCCAACCAGCGACCCATTCGTTTCAATCCTATGCTCAACCGCAGCCTTAGTGGAATGCATCTCATCAGGGGTGGAGGCCCCAATACAACTCTCTTCCTACTATTATGCCTCCACCACCTGCCCAACCACAATTGTTACCTTCTGCTCCACCAAGGAAACCCCAAATTCCTACCCAGCCAAATCCCAACCCGAACAATAGACAGGCTCAGCAAGTGTATAGTGGGGAACCATCATGCCTAACTTATGCTGTGGAGATTCAAGAAATTAACTTGAGATCTAGGAAAGTCCTCCCAGATAGCCAGCCTCCACCTAGGGAGGTTGAGGAAGATAAAGAGGAAAGCGAACCTAAAGCAAATCCACCCTTTCCTGAGAGACTATCAGTGACAGTCCAGCCTACCCTAGAAGACACTGAACTCCTAGAAGAATTGAAACATTTATGTGTGAAGATACCACTTCTCCAAGCCATAAAAGATGTGCCTATTTACAATAGGTTGATGAAAGAGAAGTGCTTTAGGCATCCAGGAAGGCACAAGAAAGATGCCCCAACCATCAATGTCATAGGACAACTATCTGACCTAATGTTAGGGCAGGTAATCTGTCAAAAATATTTGGACTGTGGAAGCCCAATAGTTGATGTCCACATCATTGGCACAATGATCCCGCATCCCTTAATTAATTTTGGAGTTGCCATTAATGTGATGAAAAAGGACACAATGCTCAAACTTAACCTCCAGGGCTCCTTGAGGAAGACCACGACAGTGCTACAACTACCAGACCACTCCAGCATGACCCCTGAGGGGATTGTGGAAGATGTGATGGTCTCCATTGATTCTTGGGAGTAACCTGTTGATTTCTTAGTTCTCTAGCCAAAGGCAAAGTTCACTGGGTATCCTCTCATTTGGGAAGACCCTAGTTGGCTACACCCGATGCCTACAGCAACTGTCAAGCTCGGAACATGACCATAAAGAATGGGCATATGTCCAAGCAGTTAACCCTATATCCTCCTGACCAACCCTTGCTAGAACATGATCTACCTCTTTGGTTGGAGGAGTAAGATGAGGATGAAGTTTATTCTGCACCACTTTGCATATTAGAAATCGCCATGGGGGGAAAACAACAAGATGAGGGTGATATGATTGAAAATTTGATTCAAAATCCACCTCCCAGTGTATCACCATTAGAAGATATAGTAAAAGAAACCCAAAACAACCCCTCAACTGATCTCTGTGTGGTCGATCCTACTTCTCCCCATGTCAAAAATATAGAGTTCGACCCAGAAAGAACATTGAAAATCAATCCATCCCTATCTACTTCCCAGGAGAAGGAACTGTGCAACCTACTAAGAAAACATCTAGATGCCTTCGCCTGGAGTTATCAGGAAATGAAAGGAGTGCACCATTCAGTATGTACTCATCAATATATACATCAAAGAAGATTGCAAACTAGTCCGGCAACCTCAAAGGAGGATGAATCCAACACTTAAAGATATTGTTAAGGAAGAACTATAGAAATTTCTTGATGCAGGATTCATCTATCCCATCTCTGATAGCGAATGGGTCTCTCCTTTGGTGCTAGTGCCAAAGAAAAATGGTAAGTGGAGAATCTGTGTCTGTCGACTATTGGGAATTGAACAAAGCAATTGAAAAGGACCATTTTCCTTTACCTTTCATAGATCAAGTGTTAGACAGTCTGGTAGGGAAAAAGTTTTTCTCCTTCATAGATGGGTTTAGCAGGTACAATCAGATTCAAATCCGCCTAGAAGACCAAGATAAGACCACCTTCACTTGTCCTTGGGGTACCTTCGCATACCAAGTCCTTCCTTTTGGTTTGTAACACACTCCAACCACGTTCCAAAGAGTGGTATTGAGTATATTTTCTGAACTGGTTCATGATGCAGTAGAAATATACATGGATGATTTTACTCCTTATGGCTTTGACTTTCAGGAAGCTTTATCTAACCTAGGAAAAGTTCTAGACAAGTGTATTGAGATGAACCTATCCCTCAGTCCGGAAAAATGTGAATTTTTTATGACTGAAGGGACTGTGTTAGGTCATGCAATATCTCAGCATGGACTGCAGGTGGACCCCAACAAAATCGCCATCATCCAAAGGGTCCCACCTCCTCAAAAGTTGAGAGATGTCAGAAGTTTCCTAGGCTTATCCAGATATTACAGAAGATTCATTAAATATTTCAGCAAGAAAGCCTCTCCTTTGTTTGACCTCCTAGGCAAAGATGTTGAGTTCATATGGTCAGAAAACGGTCAAGAAGCCTTAGATACCTTGAAGAGCAAGCTAGTAACTGCCCCAATTCCCAGAGGCCCAAACTGGGCCCTACCTTTCCACATTCACACAGATGCCTCAAATAAAGTAATAGGAGTAGCCTTAGGACAAATTGATGAAAAGTTACCTTATGCCATATACTTTATAAGCAAAAACTTGTCAAAGGCAGAGTTAAACTATACAATGACTAAGAAGGAACTCCTAGCTGTCGTGCATTCCTTAAACAAATTCAGACATTATATCACAGGCTATCAAACCTTTGTGCACACTAATCATGCTACAATTAGATATTTAATGAACAAACCAGATGTAAATGCTCGCATTATTAGATGGTTGCTTTTACTGCAACAGTTTGATTTGACAATTATTGATAAGCCTAGTAAAGAGAATGTTGTTGCTGACTTATTGTCTAGTGTGAATTTGCCTAAAGGTGAAGAATGAATGGTGGATGACCGAATGCTAGATGAACACCTATTTTCTATATCAGTACTCTCTCCATGGTTTGCTAATATAGCAAGCCACTTGGTTTCAGCACAGTTCCCACCACACCTATCCTCAAAAGAGACGAGCAGGATAGTAAGGAAAAGTGCCCCTTTCACCTGGATTGGGGGAAATCTCTTCAAATTGGCCCAGATCAGATCTTGAGAAGATCTGTCAAGGAGGACGAAGTCTTTGACATCCTCCTGACTTGTCATTATGGGCCTTGTGGAGGTCATTTTGCAGCAAAAGGAACCGCCTTCAAGATATTTCAAGCAGGCTAGTACTGGCCCACTCTTCATCAGGATGTAAGGAGATATACAAGACAGTGTGATCGGTGTCAGAGGATGGTGAACCCTACTCCAAAGGATGAGATGCCCATGCAACCTCAAGTGACCTTTGAGCCATTTGAGAAGTGGGGCATGGACTTTGTGGGGCATATCAGCCCTCCTTCAAAGCAGAAACAATACATTGTTGTGTGCACTGACTACTTGACAAAGTGGGTAGAGATAGAAGCAATCAAAGCAACGACAAAGGAAAAAGTAGCTGAGTTTTTGAGAGAAAACAAATTCTAAAAGTTCGGGTATCCAAGAGAGTTGGTCACAGATCAAGGCAGTCAGTTTACTTCCAACCTGATTGAAGACCTGCTCACACATCATAAGATCAAGCACATGAGTTCCACCCCTTACCATCCATAAGCCAATGGGTAAGTGGAAGTCACCAAAAAAGCATTGGAAGGGATCCTAACCAAGGTAGCGAGCATTAGTAGAAAATACTGGGCGGACAAATTAGTTGAGGCCACTTGGGCCTACAACACAACATGGAAGACCACCACCAGGTTCACACCCTATGAATTGGTCTATGGGAAGAAGGCTTTACTTTCAATAGAATTTGAGTTCAACACACTAAGGATGGCAGCTCAGCTGGACTTAGACCTCAGCCATGCACAGAAGGAGAGATTACTTCAGCTCAATGGATTGGATGAATAAAGATTACAAGCCCTTCTTCATACAGAGGTAGTTGGTTTTCCAAAAGAGTATAGACAATATGACAGGAGGGTTTATGAGGAAGGAGCCCACTAACTCCACTAGGCTCCATGCACATCCCCAAGTAGTGGACATCTTCACAAGGGAAAACTAGATGGATTTCTTTGAGAAGCTTCAAGGGTTTGATGAAGAAATTGCCCAAGAGTTTGCTCTCTCTGGTCCCTCACACAAGGACTCATGCCACTGTCACCATTAGAGGTCTTTCCATGGAGATAACCCCTGAATTCATCAGTAGGGTGACTACCCTTCCTCTTGGGCTACCTTGGAGTAAATATGAGTAACCAATTGGCCAGGCTGCCAAGAATAATTTTTTCCAAAATAATGAAACCCCTATTGAAGATAAAAATGGCATTAGAAGGGCTAGCATACCATATCCCTGGGATGAGGTTACCTATCAAATAATCAAATACATTTCCTATGAGGGGAGATACATGATTGTTTATGGTTATCACTTTACAATCCTCCAAGAATTAAGGTATGGCATGAACACTCCAGCACTTCAAAAGCTCATTATACCTTACTTCCTCCTACAATCCCTCATTGACTCCAACAATAAGGTACAAGAAGGAAATTCAGAATAGCTAGCTCACCATGGCTTAATCAAAATCCTTGTAGAGGAAGCCCTCCATACCTTTACACTCCCTATAGCATGGGAAGTTTTCCAAAACATGGCAGTTGAGGATGACATAAAGGCCTTAACCTATGATGTCATCCCTACTAGCAGTGAGGAGGAAGAACAGCAAGGGAGAGAAGGTGGAGCGAGGGGTGACATAGCAGAACAAGAAAGGAAGGAGGAAGGAACTAAAATAGAGAAGGAGATAACTGAAGAAACAGAGCAAGAAGAGATAGAAAAAGAGACTAAAGAAGGAGAAAAAGAGGCAGGGAAGGCAGCACAAGGAGAAGAGTCCCCTAAGGCTTTGGAAAGGGAGGCAGCAGCTACCCTCACTTACCTCAGTACACCAATCAAGCCAAATCAAAAGAGGGAAAGACAAACCCCCATGTATTTCAGGGCTAGGAAGAGCACAAGAATTAAACCAGGCAAACCTCAACCCTCTTCCAAAGTGCCAATTACCATTGAAGATTCACCCTCTGCCAAGGGGAAAGAATCTCCTTCCAAGACACCTGTAACATATGATAGGGGGACTCCTAGATCTTCCACATGGAAGGAAAAGACAATACTACAGGACCCAAAAACATTCCTACAGGAGGCTCAGATAGTTCTACAGGAGACACTGTCAAAACTACAGGAAGCCCAAAAGATTGAGAAAATGATAGAAGGATAGCCACAGGTGAAGGAGGAAGAAGCAGAGATACAAGAACCTAATCCCTAGTGTAGTCTTTCCTCCTATTACAATCTACTTGAGGGAGGAAGGATAATCCCACAGAAATTTGCAATTCCACTATTTTTTGAATTGGAGAAAGAAAGAGTGAGAACACATAGGTGGATGAAAATAGCCAAATCCAAAGGAGTTGAATATGTTTGCCATATGGAAAACAAACTCAGGGAAATGGACAGAGAGTTGAGTGCTCTCAGAGATTGGGAAGCAATCACAAGAAGCCACCTTGAAAATGAGAATGAAACCCTAAGGAGGCAGCTGCAAGAGAAAGAGACTCAGCTGGCATGCATGGCTAGCTTATCCATGGAGGCATTGCAATGCAAAAAACCAGCCAGATCCTATGGCCTCTATCTAAAGGACCAATGGTTATAATTCCAAATAAAGACTTTGGCACAAAGAGGCACAATATCTTTACAAGACTGCAGGCAGTTCATGGACTTGTGTGACCAAAGCACCTCATAGGATAAGGTAAAGATGGCAGAATTCTACTTACACAACATGCCCCTCACAGACATGAATGTGTGGGATCCCAATGCCAAGCTAGGGTACCTGCAATTAATGGCCATGACCTCATGTATGAACCATGAAGAAATGAGGGCAATAGAAATAAAAATATTGATGATAAAAGAGCAGAATGAGCCATTAATGATAAGAGTTGGGCCATGAGATCCTATGGCACTCATTAGCACACACAACCTGCTTGCTAATGACCCTCAGATTGCCCCTAGATATCTCACCAATTAGACACAAGCCATTGCACACTTTGAGGATATGCAAAGGCTACTTAGGGATGACTATGTGCATGCATGCATAAGGAGATGGAATACCTTACCACACAGTTTGCAGATCAGGGAATATAATTCCCCCATGAGGCTAAAGGAGGCATTGAAAAGAGTGCCAATGTACAAGCGCTCCATGTAGAGGCTGAAGGTCAACCAGATTGGCCTCAAACTAAGTCCCCCACTACTGTTAGGCATGCTGGAAGGCAGAAGACAAGAAGAGGAGGAGGAGTAGTGGAAGCACATAGACATGAAGGTAGGATTCTATGGCAAAGAAGAGCAGACCACATCAGAAGCCTAGGATGCTAAGGAGGCCACCAGGGCCATAAAAGATGAGGAGATTGACTAGGTTGCTCAAAGGATGAGCAACACATCCAGTAGGGGGTGATGATGAGCCTCATAAAAGGGATATGGGCTCATTTTACCTCCTAACCTAGTCAAATCAACCATTCCCTTAGCTTATTATGTGATTTTTTTATTATATTTATGCTTATATAGTGAGTTGAGTTAGTTATCGTGCCATGTGGTCTAACATGTATTTAATGCAGATTATTGATGGATTTAGAGGTTAAAGTCAAGGATCCTGTGGAAAAATGGCAGAAATAACTCAAAGTGGACAGAGGAGAGGAATTATAGGAGGGAATCCTCCTCATTTATTACTCCTCACTTCAAATTCCCCTTCATTCAGCTCGGAGTACAAGCAGTCGAATCATGCACTAGAAGGCAACCGAGGAAGTGGAAGATGACTAATGATTATCTCAAGTTTTGGGCTCTAAGCCTCCCTGATTTTAAGAAGCTATTGGTAGCTTCATTTGTATAAGTAGAGAGGCCTAGGCCCTCACTAGGGTCAGATTTTTGCTTATGTAAACTCTGCTCAAATTTCGAGCTTATTATTTTTGTGACAATTTCATGTAATCTTGTTATTGTTTTGAAAAGAAATATGGAACCATTTTTGAGCTAGCATTGAGTTACCTCAGAGGGCTGAAGCTCTTGGTTTAGGACCCAATCCAAGTAGCCAAGCTCCTCTTTTCTTGTATTTGTATGTTTTGTTTCAGGTTTTAGATTAGTTTTTTGGCATATGTGTTTCGCTTATGGTTAAGAATAGGTTGCTTTTGATGGTTTAGTAGTTTGCTTCCATTTTTGCTTTCTGTAGCAGGTTAAGCAATGACCAAAAAAGATTCAAAAGGCTAGCAATAGTGCCTTGGCCTTTCTTTCTTCCTTTGGGACCATGATTTGAGGCAAAGACTCTCTTGCTGCCCCAAAAACACAAATTTTCCTCATTCATAGGACTTCTAGTGTTTGCAGCTTTTTATTAGATTAATAAGTCCAACTTTTCTTTGCTTTAGATCTTCTTCATCATGCTCATTTTCTAATTTGCAATAGTCTTCTTCCATGCTTCCCTTTCCTACAACATTTCTCAGAATTTCCTTTCATAGATCATAGTTTAGATCATTTTTATGCAAAACTCTATTTTTCCTAAATGCATTCATTTCACTTGTTGCTTGATTTCCTTGGTTGACTATTAGTTTCTATGCAATACATCCCCTCCAACAGTATGCCAACTTATCAGCAATAACACCCTTCATCTGATCCATGCCCTATAGGTCTCCCAAATCTCACCTCAATTCTGCCCTAGTTTCCTGCATTTTTCCATAAAACTTATTCCTCTCTCCTTGATCAAATCCAATCATCTCTCTCTCTCTCCTGGTGATTCATGGTAGACCTTAGGTGCCCTAACACCTCATTCCAACCTTCATCCACCTTCTTCACCCACTCTCACACCCTCAAAACAGTGAAAACGGCTCTCAGCCTCCTCCTGTAGGCCTCTTGTAGTTCCTTGTTTTCCTCCTGTAGATTTCTTGTGTCCCCCTGTAGATTTTCT
Organism: Pinus taeda; assembly: GCA_000404065.3. Lineage (NCBI taxonomy): Eukaryota > Viridiplantae > Streptophyta > Pinopsida > Pinales > Pinaceae > Pinus > Pinus taeda. Next base: position 77,027 of record APFE031538204.1, on the reverse strand, counting down.
TGTAGGCTTTCTTTTGAATGCTGAGTGTGGGAAAAGCATCTAGAAGGCCACATGAGACCTCCTAGGACCCATCCACACCATCCCACATCCTCTCAAGTCCCAAAACCACCCTTCAACACCACCTATTCGCTGCCACACTCACACACAATAAATTACGTGCATGTCAAATTCACATAAAAATACATAAAAATCCAAAAATATGTTTGTTGCTTATTTACTTCCAGGAATAGCATAGTTAGATGTTGTTTACTTCCTTGAGTAGGTAATGGAATTCCTTTCATGGTTTTCATAGTGCTTTCTGCAAAAGTAGAATTAGTTGGTTAATTAGGGTTTACTAGGTTTGCTTTACATTTCAGTCTTTCTCCTTTCTGGAATTAGAATAGCATTTGTAGTGTAATATTTATTCCCTTTCATCACATATAGAGCATCTTCTAGAATCCATAGAAGTTGGCTTGAGCTCCTAGTGATCTTGCGTCGGCTGACCAAGTGACAACCTGTAGTGAGAACTAGTACTTGTGCATACAGCACCGACGCTTCCAAGTTTGTTACGAACTACCAGGTTGATAAGAGTAAAGTAGGCAGCCTAGGAGTTCCAGCATTATTGCTGCAATACTGGTGCTCACAACTCTTGTTTAGATTTATCATTTTAGACTATTGTTTATCCTTTCTACATGAGTATTTGAATGATTCTAACATCTTGATAAATATGTGATCAAGGAAAGCATATCCTTCTTGAGGATCATTAGGATGCATAATAGTGAAAGAAGAGTAGTGGAGGAAGAGGGAGTTGGAGCAAGAAAATGAAGGAGCCAATCTCATATCTAGAGAAGAAAAACGGTCATACCTTATCATCAGGTACACTTTCATTATGTTTATTTACTTTTATATCATTTCTATTGCTCTTATTCCTAGTTCAATGGGGACATAAGATAGATGTAAGGACCTAGCCCTCAATATCGAGATTGAGGAGGATTTAGATCCATCATTTGGTTAAATTGGAAATGGAAAAGAGCCCAGACCTTGGAGAAAGGACTGTAGTCTCCCAAGTTGATGTTTATCATTGAAAAGGCTTCTTATTCAAAGGAAGTAGACCATAATACTAAATCCAAAAACCCTATGGGATGCTGAGAGTGATTTTTCCTTCATGAAAGGACCTTTTTTTGCATTGTCAAATGCTTTTGTGATATTAAATAATGATAAGGAATATGCTCTCAATAGGGGAGTATATGATGAGATCCTAGCTCCTAAGCATTATTATCCAATGTATGTGCAATTGGCTTCCTCCGTGATGTAGCATACTAGGAGCTACCTCGGAGCTTAGAGGCACATGAGATGAGACTTATGATTACAAATTGAAGAAATTCCCATATGGACGCAAGAAAGTCCCCTAGGGCTTGGCATGCTTGGATTAATGATTATTTGATGTAGACTCCAACCTTTCCTCAAGGTTGAAGGTATGTATTTAATATTTTATTTTAAATATGCTATAAATTTATTCTTGACATGATCAGATCATAGGAAGTTTATCTTTGAGCCTTGATGATCAACTACTTGATATTGGAAGTATAACAAGAGAGATGATAAGGACTTTCTTGACAAGAAAGTATCTTTTTGAAGACTTGGCATGATGAGTTTCACTAAAGGAGTTGATAAAATCCTATTCAGATATAGATTTGGTGGATCCCAAAATGAGCTGAAAACCTGATGGATCCTTGCATTATAGCATGTTCTCTAAACTAGATAGAGCCTAGGCATGTATTGAGATGCCTAGATGGTATAGTGATTCATGGAAAAAGATACATTATTGGAGACTTGATGGATACATCAATGTTGATTGGGCTGGAAATTTTGTTGACTGGAAGAGCACGTTTGGGTGTTTCTTTAGCTTGGACTATGCTATGATTTCCTGGTTGAGCCAAGAGTAGAGGTTTGTTGCTTTGAGTACAGGTGTTATAGCTCCAAATCTCACTCTTGAGGTTTGTGAAGCTGCACTGATGGCCTAGGGCAACCCCTCCTTTCAGACCTGGTCTCAAATCTAAAAAAGCAGTGTTTTTTCCATATACGTGACATTGCCTTGAGCTAAATGCGTGTATATGTGGGTCTGTGTATACCCAACCCGCGTATATGTATAAAAACACTTAAAAAAAATAAATCTCCTTAATTTCGGGTGGAGATCACGGGTTTTACCTGTTGATCACTTGTTAGTGCTCGTGGCCCAACTGTTCCCAACGAATTCCAAACTAAAAAACTACTTTGGGAGAAGTATAAAAAGGATTCTATGGGAAGGCCAAAGAGAGGAGAGAAGAGAGAGAAAGATTGCTATTCTGAGATTTCCCGGACCAGGTCTGAAGATCCTTGTTCCTTCTACACTTTCCCCATTCTACAGGAAACTCTTGTTTCCTTATGTGTGTTGATGATTTCATACTACTTGAGAGATCATGAAGTAAGTTATGGAAGGAGTTTGTTAAAGGCTTGAGACTGGATGAATCCGAGAGACGGTTCCACTTGGAGCCTGTGAAAGGACGACTCAGGTGAAATTGTTCCTTTTCTATACTTTCTTTGTCTATAATAAAAGAAACACGTGTCTTTGTTCCTGATATAAATCTTCTTCATGTTTTGATATTCATGTTATGATTCATATGTGATCGGTTGTTTAATTGCATAACTAACTACCTTTCCTTATAATATGAAGATGGTTTCTTTATGACGTTTAGTCCATATATTGTTGCACTTTCTTGAATTGTTTGTTTTGCAGGTCAAAGGAGCAAAGGAACTCCAAGAAGGGTTTGGACCCTGGGAGGCTCTTCTCAATCGTAGGACCTTAGGTATGCCCCCTATCGTAGAGTTTGCTTGTAGTAGCATTATGATTGCATGGAATGTGTGTTTCTTTGCATAGATAACCTTCAGTCTACTAGGGTATTCACCCAAGACCCTAGGGGAGTTTATCCCACAACAGAATTGGCAACTCCACTGGGGACAACACTATTGTTGTTCCTAGTTTGGGTGTATTCAAGCCAATCAGGGCTCAGCTGTCTATTTATCTTCTGTTACTGTGTAGTCAGTGCCAGAATTGTGAGCTTTGATCAGTTTTTTCCAGACCTTTTTTTTTGTTTTTCTTGGAATCTTTTTTATATGCTAGTTTCTCTGTTTACAGAAGCGTATATATGCATCTTTCCTTAAGTGAACCTGTGTATATGCGAGTTTCCTTAAGCCTTGTCGCGTATACACGCATCTGTGTGCAAACACAGTCGCGTATATCTTTAATTTTCAAGATTTTTGAAATCTTTTTGTTTCTCGAAGATTGTATGCTGGTCTAATTCAGTTTGGAACAATCATTGTTCTGTCACATTATTTAGTTTTACAGCGAGTGTCTTGTTTCGATTTCTCTCTGATTGTGAAAAGGTTGGTCTTGTTCGTTTTCTTGCAACCGTCATTTTTTTTTTCTTGCTTAAGCACGTAATGTTTCTTGCAAGGAATCTTGGTTGCTCTGTGTATTCAGGGCAGAAAGATTGATTTCAATCTTTGTGTTGAGTTTTGTTTTAATGACTTTTTGGTTTGCATGTTTGAACTAGTTTTATGACCATCTGCTTTTCTTGCTTTCTAAAAGTCGTTTGTTTACACTTTCTTGAAAGTTGTCTTTTCAATCTTTTTGGTTTCTTTTGTCAAGCTCATCTCGCTGCTTGTTGATTGTTAAAAGCATTTCAAAGCACCCTTTTTGTTGAGTTCCCACTTTTTTTGTGTCGTAAGCTTGCAAAGTGCTTCATTGCCTATTTTTCGGTCATCAAGTTTCAGTCTTGTTAGAGCATGTTTGAAAAGTCGTTTTTGAGTTGCTTTTGAAGGAAATTTCTTGAAACTTTGTTTTTCTTTCTTGAACTTTGTTTTGATTGAGTTTTCCTTTTTGTTAAGTGAAAGTGCCTATTTATTTGTCTTCATCTTGCTTTTAGTGCTTAGACGAAATAAGCAACAAAAAACTTATTTTCCATCTAAACATTTAAGTGGCAAATCTAAAATCGATAAACAAGCAACTTTCATCTTTTGATTTAAGAGTAGTTTTGAATCTTGCATCGACATGTATTTATTGCATTAGGATTAGTTTGTGCATCTTTCTAGGCATTTATAGTTTTGTTAGCTTTTGTGAGTGTGAAGTTTGAAAAGAAAAAAAAATCGTACTTTTATTTGAAGTTCCCATGAACCCTATAGAAATTGCTTTTCATCGAAAAATGAAAAACAAGTGCATGTGCATGTAGTTTGGTTTTATTAATTTCTTTTGCGTCATAACACCACCAGTTTCACTTCCGTTATCCCTTGACTTAAATAACAACCCATTAAAATCAAGCGCTAATTTAAAATATACTAGAACTTTATATTTGTCAGTTAGATACATCAACAAGTTTTAGGATATTTTAGGGCCTTGGATTAAGTGTGTGGAGAGTTAACTCTCCAAGGCCATTTTAAACTGTCAAACATAGGAGTCTGAATAGTGAGTTAAAATTCAATAGCGTTAGGAAGACCAGGAAAGCTCCGGATCTGGGAGTTAAGCACGAGGGTCTGTAAAGACAGGGAAGAGACATACCCCCTCTCCTACTTGTCCGAACTTACCTCATGACTGTTCTGCTTGGCTTCTGATACGAGTTGGTAACCTTAGTTTCTACTCTTAGGGATCTACACAGGTGGCTGTGGAGGGGAATCCCGTGGCACCTGAGGTCGACGTTGTATCACTCTCAACGGTACTACTGGAGGGCACCCTTGCAAAGCTTGGGGGCTTGCATCGGCGCAAGCTGTTGTTAGGAGGTCAGCGTAACTTCCTCTGTTACCTTCGCTGATAGGACTGGGCCATCATTATCCCAGACTATCTTCGGAAGGCCCCTTACTCCACTTTCTCGTATTCTGGTGTCCGGTCCTAATCACCCGGAGTGGAAATACTTGGAAGTTGTTTGACTGACTGATATCTTTAGGGACTTTATGGTGTGTGCTCTGTGCTCCTAGTTGGCCCGGCTTTCAATTTTTTGAGTCTTTAGTTAGATCTTAACAAAAAATTCAAAGTGGCTAACTGATCGCCTAGACGGTCTCGAATACTTCGTGGTCTTTCACCAACAAGTTCAGAGCCTTCACCTAGAAGGCACAAAGGTAATACTGCCGGTGGGTTTCGTCCCGCGGCAGCTGACGCATCGGGGATTGATCCTCCCCTCGGGGGTATCAGTGCTCAAGATAGACCTGGTACTTCCACAGGACAAGAGAGAAGTACTCCTGTACTTTCTCGAGTTCTATTTCGGACGCAAGATAATGTAGAGGTAGAAGAACTCTCAGAGTCGTTAGCGGCTCTGAATTCTCCCCTGCCTCCTAGTCATCCGGAAGTGTTACAATACGTTGGGTCTCCAATGCATCGACCGTCAAGTCCAGGTCACATAATACACTTAGCATCGATGACCACTACTGGAAGCATGGATTCTATTACAAGTGCTACGACTGTACATACTCCAATATCTATACAAGGGGGAGGAACAATTTCCATCCCCTCCGCTTCTTTGTTCGAGTCTTTTGCTAGCACGTCTTTATTTGGGACTACCTCCATTCCTTCTATGAGTGGAAACTCCCAAGCCAATGCTCTTAGTTCTGCATTTTTCCCATTTGGCACCCATTCACAGGGTATTCCGTCAGTTCCGTTTAGTGCCGCCACATCCATGATGGGTGGATCGGCTTCATTCCAGGGTTTTCCTTTTGGAAGTGGTCATATACCACATTCCAGCCCAACAATTGGATCTATGTCTTTCTCTTCTTTAGGACAAGGTAGCAATCCTTTTCAAGGTTGGACTAACCCTGCGGTTAGTAGTATGGGAACTAGGAATTCGTTTCTCGGCCAACAAGGGAATAGGCCGTACTCCACAGTTAGTTCATTCTGAAGTATTCCTCCTCTAGCCTCTGCTTGGGATCCTTGTCAGGGGCTGTCTGCTTCTTATAATCCTTTAGGAGGAAGCTTCGCCCAGTTATGCTAGATCACAAAGCATGCCTTTTGGTTCAGCTGGTTCTGTAGGTTACTTCGGGCAGCCTGGTGCCTTCCAAAATCCAGGCCCATATTTTCAGAACTTTGGGAGTTCTGCCTAGTCTGGGTGGAACCCCCAAGGTCCTCCTAGGCTTCCGTTTCTGGCAACTTTGAACTTGCCAGACCTCACAAAGTTAACAAACGATCCAACCAAATATAATCCGGCCTGGCCTCCGGTCCCAACTAAACTTCCTTCGGACATTCCAAAATTCGAAGGGAAGAGTGGTGAAGACCCGGGCGACCATGTGACCACATTCCATTTGTGGTGCTCGTCGAACTCCCTTATTGATGATTCAGTTAGGTTGAGACTTTTTCAGTGCACCTTGACTAGTAATGCGGCCAAATGGTATATAGAGTTGCCAGGGGGCAGCTTTACATCTTTTGCCGACTTAGTTAATATTTTCTTAAATCATTTCCAGTTTCCTGTCCGTTATGATGCCGGAACTGAACTTCTGGCCAATTTTCTTCAGGACACGACAACTCACATTTCTGACCATATTCAGGAATGGAGACGGAGAAAGAGGCCTATAAAAGCCAAAATCCCTTCGGAGTACCGTCTCGAATGATTTTTGAAATCTTTACAACCTGAGATCTCTAAGGATGTCTCGATGTCTGGAGTTTACTCTGAGGAGCAAGCCATTTTTAGGGCCCAGCAATTAGAATTGATCTACTCTCAGTCTGGGATCCTACAAAAATACTTTCCAGATGCTCCTGGGTCAAAGGTTGACATAGATAAGTTGAAGTCAGTTCCCCATGGGGATAGTATCGTTGGATCGGTAGACATGAATGCGGTGAACTTGTTGAGCCAATTGCAGCAGTTGCCATTGCAAACTGCTTCAAACAACCAAGTCACATCGTCTACTACTTCGTCTTCCCAACCCTCTTCGATTAATGCCGTCCAATATGATAACCCCAAAGGAAATCAAAACTCCAATGGGAAAAAGAAAGGACGAGGTAAGAAAAAGAATCAAGACGGGAAGGTTGACACAAATAGATCCAGCAATAATGCTGGTGAGGGTAGAAACAAGTCTAAAAAGAAAGTCAAGTTTCCATGCAAGTTGTGTAGTGGAGACCATTTAACTCATCTCTACCCGAAGATTCAGGACGCTCAGCACTTGTTAGGGTAGCAAGGGGCTTCTAGTTCTCAAGCTGTGTTAACCAACCCTTTTCCCCAAGGGTAGCAATTGCTTGCTGGCGTGAGTTCAAATCCTGGTACCTCCTCAGGGGGCAGCCAGGAAGGGGAAAAATCATCGAACGTTTTCATGATTGGTTCTAATGTACATGTGGCTACTCAGTCACGTGATTACGGTGAAGCCGAAACTTCCAAGGACAAAACTGCTCCCGGAAATACCGACCTTCATATTGAGCGACCCCCTGTTGAGACTATACCACGGATACCAAAAGGTTCTGCTAAAAGCGGGACTATTAATCCTAATGCTAGGGTTGTCTAGAATTATTCCATTGTGGAGGATCTGGCCCAGAGTCCATGCGCCATGTCCGCTTTAGAGGTTCTCCAGTCGTGTCCGGCTCAGCGAAGTGCTTTACTCTCGGCAATTGGGGCAGTTGATCCAACCAATTCTTTAGTGCTCACTTTTGACATGTTAAATGTCAAAAAGCGACTCCCTCATCACATGGCTTTCCAAATAAAGTCTACATACCGAAAGATTAATATTTTTCACACCGTTATTGATGAAGGAGCTTCCACGTGCGTCATGTCGATGTCTTTCTAGAAGGCCATTGGATCTCCTTCGGCTGTTCCTTCACCTACCCTTCTGACTGTGTTTGATGGGCATTCTCACAAGCCGCATGGGATTATCCCGGCCTTTCCTATATGTGTTGGAGGAAAGGTCTCCAATGTTGAAGTAGAGGTCATAGATGCTAACCTAGACTAAAATCTCCTCTTAGGAAGGAATTGGGTATACGAGATGGATGCCGTCGTTTCAACTCTATTTCATGTCATCTGCTTTCCTCATGAAGGGAAAATCATTAAGGTTGATCAATTGGATTATTGTCCAGTTGATCCTCAAGCAACTTCTGACTCTACTGTCCCCTTAGTGGATAACCCTCGCCCGCCTACGGAGAATCTAGGAGTTGGGATGTATTCCTCATTGATGGGTACCTTTGAGTTTCCCTCTCCTATCGCTCGAATCAATATTGTTTCATCATCCAAGGAGTCTCCTCGAGAAGGGTTCTTCCGAACTCATTACTTTTTGGACCCTTGGACCTTGCCTTCATCTATGACCACATTAGCTGAAGGACAAGTAAATGGAATGGCATCCCCTATGTCTGCGGCTGAGCTTAGATATCAGTCTATCGTTAACTCCGTAGATGACCACTTTGCTCCTTATTCCGAAGAGGAGTTTGAGGGTTATGTGGCCTCGGCTTGGGCCTTTGATTCCACCTCTGCCTTGGACTGCTTAGATACGGTTTTACCTTCTGAACAAGCAATCCTCGAAGTGATGATGGCTGTAGATCGACCTTGGGAAGATTTACACCATCGCTCATATTTCCTTCCTCCATTGCAGGAAGTGGAAGCTAGGTTCTCCAAGCTATTCACTAGTGATGTTTGTAAGATATCAAATCTTTTGGCTCCAGCACACTTTCGTGCCGAAGGTAATATGTCGGTGATCTCAGAAATGATATCTATAAACATCTCTAGGGACCCTAACATGATTGAGAATCTATTCATCGGAATTGAATGTTCCCCTGAAGAATTGCAAATTTACACCGACCTTTTCAAAGAATTTCGAGATGTATTTGCTTGGTATTATGAGGAAATTCCTGGCATAGATCCTTCTATAGTTCAGCATGAGATCAAGACATATGAAAACGCTAAGCTGGTTCGTCAAAGAGTTTGACCGGTTAATCCTAGGAAAGCAGCAGCCATTAAATCCGAAGTAGAGAAGCTGCTCAAGGCGAGTTTTATATACCCTGTTCCTCTTACCGATTGGGTTTCTAATCCAGTCCCCATAGATAAAAAGCAAGGAACAATCCAAGTATGCATCGACTTTAGGGACTTAAACAAAGCTTTTCCGAAAGATTATTACCCCACACCATTCATTGATCAGATTATTGATGAGTGTGTGGGTAATGAGATTTTTTTCCTTCATGGATGGTTTTTCTAGTTATAATCAAATTTCTATCCGTCCTGAAGATCAACATAAGATGGCTTTTATATGTCCCTAGGGTACCTTTGCATACAGAAATATGCCGTTTGGTCTCAAAAATGCTGGAGCCACTTTCCAGCAGGCCATTTCATATGCTTTCCACGACATCAAACATATCATCGAAGCATACTTGGACGATCTTGCTGCTCGTTCTCGAAAAATAACTGATCATCCCAGTCACCTTCGAATGGTTTTTGAGCGATGTCGTTTTTATAAAATCTGGTTGAACCCCAACAAGTGCGTTTTCGTGGTTATGTCGAGTCGGTTGTTAGGGTTCATCGTGTCAAATGAAGGGATTAGGGTTGATCCATTCAAGGTAGAGGTGATACTCCAATTGCCTCCCCCGTCCTCCATTCGACAACTTCAAATTCTTCAAGGGAAGGCTAATTTCTTAAGACGGTTTATAGCGAACTATGCCGAGATCACCAAAGGGTTTATGCGTTTGCTCCGCAAAGGGGTTCCATTCGTGTGGGATGACTTTGCGCAACGATCGTTTGATGCTTTGAAAAAGGCATTAGTCTCTGCCCCGCTTTTGAGTCCATCGAATTATGGTAGAGAGTTCCTTTTATATCTCGCTGCAGCAGAATCAACCATTGGTATGGTTCTCGTTCAGGAAGATGATGCTGTCACAGAGCACATGATTTATTACTTAATCTGAGGCTTGATAGGTCCTGAACTTCGCTATTCTTCGGTTGAGAAGTTGGCCTTGGCAGCTGTCCACGCTGTCCAGCGGCTCCATCATTATATTCTTCTATGCAAAAATTTTGTCTTGGCAGCAGTCAATCCGTTTCAGTTTGTCCTCAGTATGCGAGTGATTGGGGGCAAATATAATTGATGGATTGTCATTCTACAAGAATTTGATCTTGAGTTCTTGTCTGCCAAGTCCAAGAAATCTATGGTTTTTGCCGAGCTAATTTCCGAGCTGCCTTGTGGAGAGGATACTGTTTACGAGGAAAGTTTTCCCGACCAACACTTATTCCTCATCTCTTCACTCGACCCTTGGTATGGAGATATCATTGTTTATCTCCAGACTTCGAAATTTCCCTTGACTTTCTCTAAGGATGAACGTCACAAATTACGTCACCTCGCTAAAAATTACGTTATCATTGGTGATACATTATATCGTCGGGGGGTTGATTCAATCCTTCGACGCTGTTTAACCTTAGAGGAGGCAGAGTCTATGCTAAATTATTGCCACAGTGGATCTTATGGTGGTCATCTATCAGGGCTTGCTACAACTCAGCGTATCTTGCGTGTCGGCTATTTTTGGCCTTCGCTCTTCAAAGATTGTGTTGAAGCAGTCAAACGCTGTCACCTGTGCCAAGTTTATACACGGAATATGGCGCACATCCAGCTCCTCTTTTTCCCGTTGTCACTGTCGGTACCTTTACTAAGTGGGGTATTGATTTTATGACTTGTCATCCACTTTCAGCAGCGAATCACAAGTATATTATCGTGGCCGTAGACTACTTCACGAAGTGGGCTGAGGCCATGCCCACTTATAAAAACGATAGTGAGACAGCGGCATTGTTCCTTTTTAATCAGATTATCTCAAGGTTCGGTATCCCAAGAGAGATTTTCACTGACCATGGCAGTCATTTCTAGAATCAACTAATGTCTGAATTGGCTCTCAAACTAGGTTTCCGGTAGGAACATTCGTCTCCTTATTATCCTCAGGCCAATGGATAGGTTGAGGCAGTAAACAAAACTCTTAAGACGATCCTGCAAAGGACAATTGATAAAAATAGATCCAATTGGCATCTTATGTTGTATCTGGCTCTATGGGCATACCAAACCTCCGTCAAGACTGCTACAGGTTTTACACCTTTTCAGTTAGTTTATGGGTTGGAATCTATCTTTCCTGTTGAATGTGAAATTCCATCTCTTAAGTTAGCTATTGAGCTCCTTCCAGAGACCTGTCGTCTCGAAGAGTGCTTCCTTCACTTGGAGCATCTCGATGAGCAGCGTTGAGATGCAGCCACACTAAACGAGGCTCATAAGAAAAGGGTTAAAACCCAGTATGATAAAGCTGTCCGTCCTCGTGTTTTTTTTGAAGGTGACCTCGTCTTGGTCTATGACCAAGATAAGGACACCTTGGGGGCAGGCAAATTCAAACCTATGTGGTACGGTCCCTTCATAGTTAAACGAGTTTTAACAAAAGGGTTGTATGAGTTAATCGATTTCGAAGGAAACAAACTGGCGGAACCCCGAAACGGGCTCTACCTTAAGAAGTACTTTGCTTAAGTAGCAGCTAGGCAATGGCTTCTTTGTACATTATGTATATTTGTACATATTTTGTTGAGAGTTTATGATATCAACACTTTTTGGTCTGCTTTGGCAGGTGTTGATGGATGATTTGGTTTATTTTGGATTCGCCGATGGTGCTAGTCGGCAAACTCGGAATCTCGCTTCCGCAGCTTGGGTACTGTATTATCCAACTGGTCAATTGATGGTATCAAGGGGAGTATGCATCGGTATCGCTTCAAACAATATGGTTGAGTATACTGTCGTCATTAATTTGCTACCTGAGGCAATTTCTCACGAAATCGACTCGTTGGTAGTTTATCTTGATTCACAATTGATAGTATCACAATTAAATAACATTTATCGGGTAAGGGATCCATGTTTATATTGCCAGTATTTAAGGATGAGGTTGTTGCAAAGATCATTTACTTATATTAATTATTTGCATATTCCAAGATCTCATAATTGGTTAGCTGATTCTATTGCTAATCAAGCATTAGACTGGCACATCAATCATCCATCACAATAAATTAAGCATAAAAAATTCAAATTGTATATATATATATATCATAAAGCGTCTTGAGTGTACATAAGTCTGTTAAAAAAATATACGAAATTGGGACTCAAATGCCCATAATCATGTCCATTATGTCTGATTCCCCGCCTCAGGATGAGCAGCTAAGTTGGCAACTACTGCATTGGCTACACGCCTAAAAGTGCGGACCCAGTCACGTGGCATGCCAACCACATGACGTTGCATCTCTATAGGAAGGTCCTCTACTGCCGCCATCGACACTTGGTGGGTCAGCCTCACCAAATGCCACTAAACTGTGTGTAGAGTTTGCTCCATTGCTGCAGCCACCTCTTCGGCCCCTTGGCCACGATGCTTGTGCCATGGGTGGTCATACAGGCCCAATATCTGGAACATGATCATTATATTAGTCATTCAAATCCTATCAAAAACATTTTCAAAGTTCATTATTATATTTGAATAAAAAAAAAATCATAACATCAAAAATCACTTAACAATGTCGCCCCATTCTGCGGTTGGTGGTAATGCTAGATCGGGATCTCCTTGGAAATCCAACCCAACATAGGGGTAGTCATCAATGGCGATGATATGGTGATCCCACTAGGAAAAGAAGTCGTCGTCGAAAGCAGTCCGTGGGACCTCCCCACCTCCCAGACATTTCATCAGGTCAGCCCACCTGCCCATCCAAATCTCACTCTTGAGGTTTGTGATGCTGCACTCATGGCCTAGGGCAAACCCTCCTTCTAGACCTGGTCCCAAATTTAAAAAAAAGTGTTTTATTCCCTATACGCGACATTTCCCTGAGCTAAACGCGTGTATACGCGGGCCTGTGTATACCCAACCCGCGTGTATGTTTAAAAACAGTTAAACAAAATAAATCTCCTTAATTTCAGGCGGAGATCATGGGTTTTACCTGTTGATTACCTGTTAGTGCCCGTGGCCCAACTGTTCCCAACGAAGTCCAAACTAAAAAACTACTTTGGGAGAAGTATAAAAAGGCTTCTATGGGAAGGCCAAAGGGAGGAGAGAATAGAGAGAAAGATTACTACGCTGAGATTTCCCTGACCAGGTCTGAAGATCCTTGTGCCTCCTGCACTTCCCCCCATTCTACACGAAACCCTTGTTTCCTTGTGTGTGTTGATGATTTCATACTACTTGAGATATCATGGAGTAAGTCATGGAAGGAGTTGATTAAAGGCTTGAGACTGGACGAATCCGAGAGACGGTTCTGCTTGGAGCCTGCGAAAGGATGAATCAGGTGAAATTATTCCTTTTTTGTACTTTATTTGTCTATAATAAAAGAAACACATGTCTTTGTTCCTGATATAGATCTTCTTCATGTTATGCTATTCATATTATGATTCATATGTGGATGGTTGTTTAATTGCATAACTAACTACCTTTCCTTATAATATGAAGATGGTTTATTTATGATGTTTAGTCCATGTATTGTTGTACTTTCCTGAATTGATTGTTTTGCAGGTCAAAGGAGCAGAGGAACTCCAAGAAGGGTTTGGACCCTGGAAGGCTCTTCTCAAACGTAGGACCTCAGGTACACCCCCTATCGTAGAGTTTGGTTATAGTAGCATTATGATTGCATGGAATGTGTGTTTCTTTGCATAGACAACCTCCAGTCTGCTAGGGTATTCACCCAAGACCCTAGGGGAGTTTATCCCACAACAATTGGGCACTATTATATGACTCGAGATACAAGGATTTCAAAGGGAAGCTGAGGACATGGTGGCTAGGACCATATACAGTGGAGAAATGCAATGATAATGGTTCAGTTCTCATTGGGACCATTGATGAAGAAGCCATCCCCATGCTCGTCAATGGGCATCGATTGAAAATCTACAAGGAACCCCTCTCTAGGTAGGAGTTCATTGAAACTTTGGACAAATCAGTGCTGGTAGTGGGGCAGGGCCCTGTCTCTACTCCACCCACACCTTGATCATCAAAAAAAAAAAAGACAAAAGAAAAAACAAAGCAAAAAAAAGAATAAGAAGATCCTTGGGTGAAAACCTCTTAGAGGCGCCTGGGGTAGACAGTGAGGGTGAAAACCTCTTGGAGGCACCCCAGCTGTCTCTCTCTCTCAAAAAAAAAAAAAAAAGAATCAACCTAACTCCTATTGAACAATTTCAGTTTGCAGGGAAGACATTGCAGATTAGGAGGGTCACACAAAACAAGGACAGAGGTCAGTCTCAGGCTACAAGCACCCCTCACAAGCACTTCCTCCATGACCACTCCCCTTCCCTAAGATTTGATCACATTCGGGTCAAGATTTCGCCTTCTACAAGAAGTTCTAGGCCTTCTACATGATGTTCTGTAGCTTCTATAGGAAGTTCCTATAGACCCTTCAGACAAGACAAAATTCATCTTCAGAGAAACTCTGAAGGTTGGAATCTGCCTGTTAGGTCTTCAAGCACCCCTACTTCCATCCATCACCATATGTCACCCTGTTTCATCTCATTGCACCTCTGCTGCACCCATTCTGTTATTTGTTCCTAAAAAAAAAAAAAAACTGTTTTCTTCATCCTGCCAGCAAGAACTTTTAGTAACAACTCAAGCAGTAGTGTCTCACTCACCTTACCTATCAATCTCCATCTGGACTCCTCATCAGCCAAATCCCTCGTCAGTAGTATAGCCCTGCTCGTTTAGCTTGCATCCCAAGAGGAGAAGCAGCTACAGGACATCCTACAGGAGTCCTGTAGCAGCTGATCCCTCTGGAAGAAATACTCTCGAGACAAGGGCAGCTGAAAACGATAAAGGAAACATGCAAAGGGCTCATCTTGAATGTGAAAATATCGCCAGCAACCAAAGCCAAGCAAAACCTGTGCATGCAGCCTCAACAAATGAAGGAAATGTTCCAAAACCCGTGCATGCAGCACCAGCGAACGAAGGAATGGGTTCCAAAACCCGTGCATGAAGCAGCAGCACACAAAGGAGTGGTTCCAAGACCCAAAGTCTACATAACATGGCCGTGACCACACTGGTAAGTGCCTAAACTCATTCGCCAATTGCATAAACTATATTTCAAAAGCTGCATGCCTAGGGAAATGGTGCAGATCGAATGGAATTGGTGGCTAGTCAACTAGCCACCCTCAGCCAGTTACATAGCCTTGTGAATCCGAATGAGCCCAGTTACATTCAAAATCATCGACGAGATGTGCAGCCAACACATGTGGAGTGTCCATTCAAGGAATGATCGTCGGGACTGGTAGTGATGGTGGCGGTTAACGACAGAGGAGAGGTGATGGCAATTAGAAATATGCAGAGAGATCATGGCTGTAACGTCGGATCAATGGTCCAGTCCAGCCACCTCATTTCCTCACCACAAATCATGCCGAAGTTAAAAGATGCTCCGCTGAAACTCACACCACCTTCTGTTCATTTTGCACTTGCAACGTCCTCGACTGGAGTACGCGTCCTCTGCTTCCAAAAACTATTAACCAGCCATCCTCCACTAGATTTTGTACCTGGTTTCAAAAATGTCCTGCGTATTGGGTTTGCTCAGAGGTGTAGGGACATTCTACAAGAACTGGGGGGGGTCTTCTACAGGAAGAGTCCTATAGGAAATACTACACAACTTTCCAGAGCAGGGAAGCCAAGGATTTTTCTTTATCAAATTAGGAGCTCCAAACGAGATAGGCTCGGAAAACTCTTCTATGCATGGTATGTTTTGAAAAGGTGGTGAATTGAATGGCATCAGATTGGGGAATCAGAAAAAAAACAATCTGCCTGTGAATTGAGAAAAAAAATTTCTTGTGTATTGCACTGAGTTTCCCAATTGTTTCTGCATCAAGATCCTCTTCCACGTTTCCTGTGTTTCTTAAAAATTCTCCTATAGGGGGGATATATGTAGCTCTAGGGTCCAGCCTGTGTATGGAAAAATTTTAAGTTTGCATATCTAAATGTGTGCTGAGAAGAAAACTTGAACTTTGTACTCCATCTGAAGAAACAAAACTCTGCCCTTCATAAACAGATAGTTGAGTCTTGAGTAACAACAGTCTTGAAATCAGGGAATCGACTGCTAATTGACATTGAACAGCCGAGGAATCCTTCCCTGAGTCCAGGGGGAAACCATAAACATCATTCCCTTTCCTGAACAAAGCATAAAAGAAAAATACTCTCACCATGCCAAGGGGATTTCTAAGGAAAGAACCCTCGGACTCTAGCAAACTGCATGAGCACCCTAAGGTGGTGAACCTTTTCACACAGGCCAATTGAATGTCATTCTTTGAAAAAATTCAGGGTCATGACGAGGAGATAGCTGAAGAATTTTTAATGTCACTGAGACCTCAATCAAAGGCACATGCCACAGTTATTTTTAAGGGTTTGACCCTGGACCTTACCCTTGAGCTCATCAATTGAGTTACCAATCTACCATTAGGGCTCCCTTGGAGCAAAGAAGAGAGGGCATTGGGCCAAGCTGCCAAGAAAGCATTCTTTCTACCCGAGGAACATCCTATAGAAGACAAAAACGGAGTGAGGAGAACCAGCTTGCCTCCTCTCTGGAGTGAAGTTAGTTTCCAAGTCATGAAGTACATTACTTGTGAAGGAAGATTTAGCATTGTCTATGGCTATCATTTCAGGTTGCTGTGTGAACTTAGACATGGAATTGATTTACCTCCAGCAATGAAGCTGAGAATTCCCTATTTTCTTCTTCAGTCACTCATTGAATGTAGTACAAAATTGAATGAAGGGATCCCAGATCAGTTGGCCCATCATGGGCTCATCAAACTATTAGCGGAAGATGCCCTGCACACCTACACTGTCCCCATATCTTGGGAGATCTTCCGAGACATGTCTAGGGGTGACAACATTAGAATTTTGGCTAAAAATATCACCCCATCCAGCAGTGAGGAAGGGGAACACATTGAAAAAGGTGAGAAAACCAATGGTGAAGGAACACAGAACATTCAAGCACAGCAAGCACAAAAAATAAAAGGAGAAATGGGCCAGGTCGTTGAGCCTGAAATAGAGGCATAGACAAAAGCACAAACACCACGGGAAAAGATAATGTAGAGTAGAGCAGAGAGGGCTGAAAAATCCCAAATGAAGGTTGTCACAGAGACAACAAACACCCAGAAACAAAAGGAAAAGACACATCCTGAAATAGCAGCAACACAGACAGAAACAATTGACATAGGGGATTCTACAAGAAGAAGGGAAACATAATAGCAAGAGGAGAAATCACCCGAGATTTTGGCAAGGGAGGCAGCAACTGTGCTTGCCACCTTAAGCACACCTCCAAAACAAAAAGGGAAGAGAAAAATGCAGATCTCCATGTACTTTAAAGCAAGGAGGAGCACACAGATTAAAGCAGGAAGACCCCAACCTCAATCAAAGGCACCAATTGTCATCGAGGACACATCACCTAAACCAAAAGAAGGATCTCCTTCAAAGATATCTGTCACATATGAACGAAGAAGCCCAAAAACCTCCACCTGGAAAGAGAGAATCAAGATGATGGACTCAAAAATAGTTCTACAGGAAGCTGAGAAATCTCTACAGGAAACTCTAGCTAAGCTAAGGGAGACCGAGAAACTAGAGGAAAAGGCGGCCAAACCATCACAAGGAGAAGAGGAGACAGAGGAAATATTGGAACCAAGCCCTCGGCCTAGCTTGGGATCATACTATAACTTATTAGAAGCCGGGAAGATAATTCCACAGAAATTTGTGGTGCCACTTTTCTTTGCATTGGAAGAAGAAAAAATTAGGACTCACACTTGGATGAGGATTGCTAAGTCCAAGGGTGTGGTAGACATAGGCCACCTGGAGGAACAACTCAAGGAATCTAGAAAAGAATTGGCCATGGTAAGCCACATGGAGAGTAGTCAAAGGGCCAAACTACAGGAAGAAAATGAGCTGCTGAAACAGCAGCTGCAGCTCTAGGGGAGTCATAGGGAAGATAGGCCCCCCATCTGGGGAGAACAGTAGCAACAGGAAAGGCCTCGAGTAGGCAAAGAAATCTCTGATGAACAACAAAAAGGGGACGGGCTGTAGGATGAGGTTGAGGCGCTAACAAAGCGGCTACAAGAGAAAGAGTTACAGGCAATAGAGGAAATCTAGTCTCTAAACGAACAATTACAAGAAAAGGAGGCCCAACTGGTCATATGACTTATATCTGAAAGATCAATGGTTGCAGTTCCAGATTAACACCTTGGCCCAAAGGGGCGCCATTCCATTTCAAAATTACCATCAATTCATGGCTTTGTGTGATAGTAGCTCAGCAGAGGATAAGGCCAAGTTATCAGAGTTCTACTTACACAACTTGGCCCTTCCTAACATGAACCTGTGGGACCCTAATGCTGTAGTGGGAGATGTGCAGCTTATGGCCATGGCCTCTTGGTTAAATCATGAGAAAATAAGGGCAGCGGAGATTTGAAATCTCATGAACAGGGAGCTAAGTGAGCCACTCATGATCAGAGTAGAGCCGGAGGATCCCTCAGCCTTGCTATATGCCCACCAACACCTGGCCAATAATCCTCAGATTTTGCCAGATTACATTGAACGACAAGCTCAAGCCATTGCTCATTTTGAGGACATGGAAAGACTGTTGGGGGATAACTGCATTCATGCTTGCACAAGGAGGTGAAATACACTGCCCCACGGTCTGAAGATAAGAGAATATCACTCCCTAACAAGGATGAGGGAGGCCTTGGAAAGAGTACCCCTCTATAAGAAGTCAATGAAAAATATGCAGGCCAACTGGATCAGCCTAAAATTCAGTCCTCCCTTGCTTTTAGGACTGCTAGAAGGAGTCAAAGATGAAGAGGAACACAGGCAGTGGGACGAAGTAGAAAGAAAAGTAGGATTTCATGACCAAGAAGAATACATCACCTTGGAAGCTTGGAATGTGAGAGAAACAGTCAAAGCAATCAAAGATGATGAGCTGGATTAGTTGCTCAGAAGATGAGCAACCCTTTTTGCAGGGGGGTGATGATGAGCCCCAAAAATGGGTAACTTATTGGGCTCATTATTGCCTATTGTTCGTGATTAATCCACCATTCTTTATAGTTAATGCATGCTTTTGAGTATATTTATGTTGATTGAATGAATAAGAGTAGTCACTTGACCATGGAGGCTAATACGTGGTTATTGCAGATTTTTGGACAACTTTTGGACCAAGATCGAGCATTTATGAGCCAGTTGACAGCCAAACACGAGGGAACAAGGCTAGGGATTCGTAGGAAGGGTGTCTCCTGCACTAAATGGCCCCTTCCTTGAATTCTCCACCATCAGCTCGGAGTTCAGCAGGTCACCGAAGAGGATTCCCAAGGGCAGCCGAGCATCTTTTTGTAAAGTGACTGATTACTTGCAGTTTGAGCAGCCGAGCCCCTTGAGTTAAGGAGGGTTGTTGGAGGTCCTCGTAGTGTATAAGAAGGAAGGTTTCTAGCCTTCGTAGGTTACTTTTGGAACATTTGTATTTTGCACTCTAGTGCTGCTTTGTTTTTGCTCACCTTCGGAGCTTTTACTGTAAACATATTTGTGACATGGTCATTTTCTGAATAATGGAGATCAGTTTCATTTTGCATCAGCTCTAAACTTCTTCTTAGGAGCCTGTAGCTCTTGGGGTTGGGCCCAACCAAAGTGCCAGGACCTCCTTTGTGTACTGTTATATGTTTTTGTTGCCTTCAATTAATTTCTGCTAGTAGGTTACAATCTTGCTTGGTTATTTAGTACATTCTCCATGACTAAAATAGTTGTTCATGTTTCAAGTGATTTAATAGGTTGGTAACAGAAAATATATTCGAAAAAGGCCATCAAGCAACCCTTGATCTCACCTCTCCCTCCTTGGGACCATGAGCTGAGACCAAGGTGTCCTTGTTGCCATAAAAACACTGTTCTTACTTCTTCATGCAATTTCTAGTGTTAGATTCTTAGTTGCAAAAGTTGGTACCAGTTGTGATTACATGCTTAGATCCATTCTTGCTTGGTTTCCATAGTTTTTTTACATGATTCGTTGCGAATAAACTTCTCTTCATCATGCTTATGGTTTCTAGGTCAAATTAGGTCAAAATAGCTAGATTTTTGGTTTTCTTAGTCTTTGTTGATTAGTTTTGGAAAATAACGTGCAGAGCACCTATGATAACTCCTCCCCTACCCTTACCCCATCAATGGAAGCTGCTTCATCCTCTAACTCAGATTCTTGCCTCTCATTTGCCACATTCCCTCACCTTGCCCTAATTTCTACATTCTTGTGCATCATTGCTCCCTCCATCCTCGAACAAATCCAATCACCTTAATCACTCCTTAGCCTCATTCACCAGGTCCTAGACCCCTTAACACCTATCTCACCTCCATACCCACTTCTTCACCTTTCTTCCACCATCAACCCTCCAAAATTACTTTACGGAACATCCTGTAAAAGCTACAGTACATCCTGTAGAACCCCTGTAGACTTCCTGTAGAAGCTCACGAAAGCGGTTTCTTGAGATCCAATCACTGTGAAACTCTCTAGAAGGGTACTAGGGACCCCTTGGGCCCTCTTCTCACCTTCCCAACCTCCTGCAAGCGTTTCCTTTCACCAATCAACCTCTGTGCAGTAAAAAACAGTTAGAGCATGCATAATAATTCTGACAACTTACTCAAAAATACAAAAAGATGTTTTTTTCCAGATTTTATTGTAGAAGTAGCTTAGTCACATGCATTTTACATTTCTAAAAGTCAATGGCATCCATTTCCACCGCTTTCATCTCTTTTCTTGGACCAGTAGGGTTAGTCGGTAAAACTAGGGTTTGCTAGGGTTTGCATTTCCTTTCAGCTTTCAGTTTCTTTCTGAGTTAGATTTCATCCATCACAGTTAAAAGCTTCTTCTAGGAACTCATAGAAGTTGGCTTAAGCTCCTAGCGGACTTGTGCCAACTGATCAAGTGACAGCTCTGGCAAGAGCTAGTACTTGTGCATATAGCATTGTCGCTTCCAAGTTTGTTACGAACTACCGGGTTGATAAAAGTAAAGAAGGGAGTCCCAGGAGTTGCAGCATTATTGTTGCAATACTAGAGCCGACCACCAGGTGGAGCCAGATGTTGTAGCTTACATTGTTATTTTAGTTTTATTTTCAGTTTTATCACAAAGTGAAAGAAAAATAAAAAATGTTAAAGAAAAACCAAATATTATGTTATAATGAAAATAAAAATAAATGTGAAGATTTGAAAGAAATGGTTGATTTTATATTAAAAATGGATTTTGAAAGTGATGAACCTGCGAGAAGATCTGGGTCATCCGATCAATAGGCCACAGATCCGACGACAATTGCGTGAGTAACTAGAACAAAGTTTATTTCGAAAATCAGATGCGATGGTGTATCAAATACAGTTTAATTCACTGAAGTCTGAACCAATCTCAATCGTCCATCGAAACAGATGGGATCCGATGGATATCGGATCAGAAAGTAATCAGGTTTTATCTTTAAAATCAAACCCAATAAATCTTTAACTGGCAGTTTTTATTTCCTATCGGTTTCGTATGGGAATCAATGGGGTGTTTAAAAAGCGGACTCGATAAGGTTTAGTTCAACGGGGTTAAAGTTTTGTTGAGTTCCGAATGATCAGACCATCCATTGAAGGGGTGATCGGATGGTGATCGTGTACAGCTCAGGCAGACATGACAAGTTTATGAACCATAGTGTTAATTATTTTGAGTTATGTGGTAACCAAAGGTTTGCCTTTGTCTAAAGGTAATGCAGGTTCAAGAGGTGCGATAAAGTCATAGCTTGATAAGTACGTTGAGGTGTGCTGCGAGGAAGCAACCAGCACGAAGATTAATTAAAGCTAAACCCTGGCAGTTGGCTGTGACGTTAGCATGGTTGATCACCTAGTATCCATACATGAACTTTGGAGAACCTGGATACTAGGCCACTGTATTCCTGATACAAATATTGATTAATGAAATAATCAGAAGTTTTCCACGCATAGTTGGGTATGATTTTGTGACTTCTCTGTTATGTGTCATCATATGTTTTCTTGGTAATGAAGCTACAGGTCTTTATTTTCTTATGTAAATGAAGTTAAAATCCCTTAAAAGAGCGCTCCTTTACTTGAAGTTCCCACCTCTGCAATTCTTCTAAGTTACAAATAGTAGTTTCTGTGTAAGACAACATATTATCTTTAACTTCTCCAAGTGTCACAAATAGTAGATTCTGTGTAAAATAGCATATTGTCTCTGAATTCTTCAAGCTTTCTTCATTCATCATTTATATTCAGCAATTAAATGGCATTCTCATATTTTCATGTCACCTAAGTATTGAGGGTTAAAAACCAAGTCTCCCAAGTCCTTCATTTGAGAACACAACATACAATTAAGTGACAAACAAGTGACAATAACTATAAACATTAATGTCTTAAGCACAGTTTCTACGCAACCAGGAAATTGGTTTCTTAAGGTACAATAGGTGGAATGAACAAGAAAGGTGGGTGCGAAGGCTTAAACGAGCTCATGAAGTGAACTCAAGTGTATGCAATCATCAATTGAAACTCTGAAGGGAGGCTCCAAAATTGGGTGTGGGCCAAAATTTTGGAGGGTGGTTGTAGCCACTACAACAATGAGCTAGGAGGAGATTCCCTGAGCCCAATATGGAACACCACCACTATATAAAGGATTTCTATTGATGTTAAGGGTTGGATTTTTTGATCGAGTATAATTTGTTCAATGGGTTTCTAAGTCGTCAAAGGCTCTATTCTATTTAGTATTTTTTATATTGTCTTTGATCTATTTAGTGATTCTATGGAGATAAATGCATTGAGGCTCTGGCATGGTGTCATCGTATAGATGTAGTGTTAATATGTACTATGACATTTACCATTAGTATAATATGAATGTCCACTTCCTGAGTCTTTGTTATTAGACACATGAATCTGATGTATATGTGTCTAAGTGTTGGTTTGGTTAATATAAATATGTTCCCTCCAAGAGTTTTGTTCCAAATCTATGATCTTGATTTTTAAATACTTTTTGTCTATGATGAATTTTAAGAATGGATTGTGAGTCTATGCAAATCTTGTGGCTATTTTCTATGTAATTACTTTATATGTTGTAATTAAATTTGTCACTACATAACGAATGGACCATGTCCCTTTTCTATATTTATGTAGAAGCTACTTTTTCATGTATACTATGAAGGCCCATTGGGAAATGAATTTTATTTCTAAACAACATATCATGTGTGACCCATTCTTGTTATGATTCCTAAGAGGATTTTAGTGCTTGTGGTAATGCTTTTTTTAATGTATGTTTGTTGAGTGGGATTGCATGTGACATATGGCAATAATGCTAGCCTAGGATGGGCCATTTTGATCCAAATTTGTCTCCTATTCCCTTGTCTCATTGTATAGATTTAAAAGGTTTTGTAAACCCATCAACATATCTTGGGTCAAATCTCATCTACTTGCAGGGCTTGACAATTCTGACATATTTGGGGGTTTTGTTGGAAAACTTCTAAACCTTGGGTCATTTCCCCTGTGTGCCAATAGTTGATGTGGCATCCTCTTGAATTGAGGTGACTCTTGTGTCCTTGGAAAGGTATATATATGTATCATAGGTCAATGGTATGCCTCTCTAAATTGGAAAATTTTAACCTCAAAAATTCCATTTGATTCCTCAAAATTCTTCCAAAAGGTTTATGGCCCCAATTGTAAAACTCAATCTTGTTGATAAAAATGGTCTTGTAAGCCAATTCTTCTACTTTTTCAACTTTGGAAGCATAAATATGGATGAAAAATAACATAATGATCCAATATAGATCACATCTTCCCATTTTGGGAGGCTTTTGGTCACCAAAATCTTCTATTGAATGAGGTGAGGAAATTTTTCCTCCACCTCCACCTCTCAAGTGTAACATTTAGACTCACTTGGGAGCTATCCTTTCAACCCAATCCTCCCAAGGTCATGATACCCCTATTTTATGGTTTTAGACATATTTTGCAAATTGTATCCTCTAGAAGCTGTGTTTGAGTGTCTTTTGCTAATTACTCTACAGAAGGTAGGACCTATTCTTCATGCAAATATACCATGGAAGGTTCATAGAGTTTTTTATTCTCTACATTCATAATTAAGTAAATGCACATGTATAGGGTTAGGTTGAGTCTATAGGAATTATCTTCCACCTTTTTTGGTATCTCACAGGGACTCTTATCACCCCAAGAAACTCTCCTAAGTTGTAGCTTGGAGATGCTCGGGACATTACAAATTCAACTTAATGTTGCAGATGGATGAATGGAAGGAATGATGCTTGTTCAAGCCAGATAACCACTCCTACTTTGCTTGACTCCAAACATGCGTGAACACCCCCAGACTACAAGGCTTTAGACCACCAATTACTCATAGTTTAAGGATTGGGTGAATATGGAGAATACTGACCACACCAGCAGATGCACAAGACCTTGTGATGGCCGGTTGCAACCACTAAATAGGTCTGCAAATCTAATTCCCTAATGCACAGACAGGATGACAACTCTCTGGAATTAGGTGAAAAGAAACTTGAATAACACATTCACTGATACATACACGATTTTAACACAGAGGTAGGATGGCAGCTCCTCTAATGATAAACATCAAGAGTTGAGGAAAACTGCATAATAGGCAAAGCCTGGAA
Organism: Pinus taeda; assembly: GCA_000404065.3. NCBI lineage: Eukaryota > Viridiplantae > Streptophyta > Pinopsida > Pinales > Pinaceae > Pinus > Pinus taeda. Next base: position 52,450 of record APFE031538204.1, on the reverse strand, counting down.
CAGAATAGGAATGGAAAGTGAGCAATTAATAGCAAAAGAATCTTGTATTAGTTGAAAATGAAGATGAGACACTACAAGTATCAAAGTAGTTATAGTCTCCTGGAGTTGAACCTTACATCAAAACAACAACCATCAACCCTGATTACATCTGGTTTCTTGGTATATATAAAGTTTCATTACAAAGGCATTCGGCCATTCTATGTATGGAGGGGTCATAATTGACCACCAACCACTTTAACTGCCTAATGGAGCTTTTGAGTGTAATTTCTTGCTGTAGCAGATGAATTTGATCTCCTCGGGTTCTCTACTATCCTTTGAGGTGGCTGGAGTGTCGTATAAGATAAAATGCCATGCTTGTTAAATGTAAGTTTCTGCTCGAGCCTTGTCCTTCTTCTTCTCGGGTATACAGTCTGTTGAATGAGTTGGTTGAGGAGGAAATGCACTAGGTACTGGTAGATGGTCATCTTCGTCCTTCAGGTGCATGGAATGGTCAGGGCAAGTGGACTACATGGTGGATGTATGAGTAGGATGGAGGAAGGAAATTAGCCGTCGGATCAAGTGGATAGATGACGGAGATTGCTCAACAGAAGGTATCGAGAGGAAGCAGGAGCAAGATGATCATGAGACTTTGGATCTCGGGTGGGCAAATCCAACGGTCATCGGGCAGAGAGATGCGCAGGATTTAATGGGCGGGAAAAGCAGTTTCAGTGGTAGGTGGTATTGATCGAAACCGCTTTCGGACGATGGGCGGTAAAGGTACAAGGGCACTCGATACCATTTAGAGGGTGACAGGTGGCGGTGAGGAAAGGACAAAAACTACCATCCATCACGCGTTAACATTCCGCTACGTTGTGGTTGTGGGGGAAGTAGACATCGTCTGATCATGGCGGATGCGATTGAACGATGGGTATTTGATTGTGTAGGTTTCTTTATTTGTCGTGACAGGAGCTATTGGATTGGCGAGGAGAGTTAACATGTATGATTTAAAGGTGGCGAGGGGTTACAGGAGCACGGGGTCATGTGGATGTGGTTACATGATGGTTTAAGCTCCGCGCTCAGGGACTGAGGGAACATGGGATTATGCAGGGTTTTAAAGAAAAACGGAGACAGCATGGGTGGAAGAGAGTAGGCGGGATAAAGGAGAAGAATGAAGATGACCGTTTTGAGTTTCCTTTTGAGTATTATCAATATGACCGGGCTTATATTGGCTTTCAAAAGACCATAGTTATAGCAGAGCTAACGTTGGCTCCTTTTGGGGATGAGATCCTCCCTGTGAGGTCTCAAGAACTTCAGACCATTGCCTTTCCTATGAAAACCAAATTAGCAAAATTTCCTAGTGTTCCATTGGGCATGGAATCTAACTGAGTCTACACTAAAACAGATAAAATAACATATTTACAACTTTAAGGCCGAAAGAACTTAAACAACATAAATTTTCAAAAACTGCCCATTAACTGGGCCATCAAAAATTTTCTCCCCTCCCATACTTTGCAGTATGAAAGTATTGTTCCTTTGGATATGAGAAATGATAAAAGGCCTTGTCCAGAAAGAATCAAACTTCTCATGGTTTCCTTTCTTCTCTTTCAGTGTATCCCATTTCAAAACTGAATCTCCAACACGAAAATTATCTATTTTTGTCCTTCTATCAAAGGCTTTCTTGATCTTCTTCTGATGTGCCACAAACCTTTCAACCAGCTGTTCTCTGATTTGATGTACCTCTGCTAGATCAATGATCTATTTTACCATGTCTTCTTCCCCATTCTGCTCTTCTTGTAGGAACTTTGCGACAGGGAGGGTTAATTGAATTTGGAACACAACCTCAGTGCCATATACGAACTTGAATGGAGAACTCCCTGTGGATTTCTTGGTGGTTACTCTATCAGCCCATAGTGCATACTTGAGCTTAGAATCCCAATTCTTTTTGTTATCTTCTAACAACTTTTTAATTATCCTTATGAGGCTTTTGTTGGAAGATTCTACTAGACCATTGCCTTGAGGGTAATATGAGGTGGAATGAACCAGCTTAATGCCCATTGAGTCACACATACCCACCAATTATTTTTCCCTGAAGGCTGTTGCATTGTCTGTGACTATTTTATCTGGACAACCAAATCTGGTGAAGATATTTTTTGTCAAGAATCTTCTGACCACATGGTGATCAACCTTTCTGGTAGGGATTGCTTCAATCCATTTAGTGAGATAATCAGTGGCAACTAAGATCCATCTGTGTTGGCCACTGGAATGTGGATTGATTTCTCCAATGAAATCCAAGCCCCACTGCTGAAAAGGGCCACTAGCATGTATGGGTTTTAAGGGAAGGGACTTCAATTGCTGCTTCCCTTCAAATCTTTGGCACTTGTCACAAGATTTAACAAACAAAAGGACATCACCAAACAAGATGGGCCAATAGTACCCAGCTCTGAGGATCTTGTGAGCTATAGTTTTCCAATAATGATGCCCTCCATACATGCTGAATGAAACTGCTGCATCACTTTCATGGATTGTTCTTTGTCTAGACACCTCAAAAGAATTCCAGAGGGGTTCTTCCAGTAGAGAAGATTTTCATGAGTGCAATATTTAGCTGCCCTGAGCTTACTAGTTCTGACTTGGCTTGGACTAAGACCTGTAGGGACTTCTAGCTTCAGTAAAAATTGAGTTATTGCAGCATACCATCCACAAAAAGTTATATTTTCTACCAATAACTGAGTTTTCCCAGGTTCGGCTATTTCTTCTTCTACTGTTTGACCATTCTCTGAAATTATACTTATCAAATTCATGTCCAGCATTCTGGAATTTTCTTCAGCCATTAATCTGGCAAGGCCCTAACCTCTGACAAGCTTGGTGGGCTTTAATTCTATATTAAATTCAATTAGCTTTGCAATCCATTTATCCCTTCTTCCATCAACATCAGGCTGCGTTAAGACATCTTTTTATTGAAGTAGAGGGTACATATGCAATTATATTGGAATGAAGAATGTAAATTCTGAATGCTTTCAAAGATTTGATGAGAGCATATGCTTGTTTCTCAATGTTATCATACCTCAGCTCAGCATCCCTCAAAGTTTTGCTGAAGAATGCCACTGGATGCTCTGAACCATCCTCATCTGCTTGCATTAAAACTGTTGCAAGGGTTTCATCAGAGGCAAATGAAAATATATGGAACTCCTTGTTGTAATCTGGACTGCTTAAAGTAGGAGCTTCCATAATAGCTTTCTTAATGGACTCAAAGGATCTTCTTGCTACATCAGTCCATTTGATCTCTGACCCCTTTTTCAACATGGAGGTAATATGCTTCACAAGTTCTGCAAAATTTGGGATAAACCTCCTCACAAAATTTATTTTTCCCAGAAAGGACTGGATATCTTTCTTTGATATTGGGACAGACAAGGTTTGTATTGCTCTTACTCTTTCTGGGTCAATCCAGACACCTGCAACAGAAACAACATATCCTAACAGCTTGAAACTGTGACTTTTTAGGATTGACTAAAATTCCAAACTTGCTGCACTTCAGGAACACTTTCTTCAAATGCTGCAAGTGGTCATGATGGCTGCCGGAGTACACTGTTATATCATCTAGGTAGATAAGGACGAACTTATCCTTCTCTCCCACAAATGCTATATCCATAGCTCTCTGAAAGATAACTCCAACATTCATCAGTCCAAAAGGCATCTTGGAATACATAAAAGTGCCCCAAGGAGTGGTGAATGCAGTCTTCTCTTGGTCATCTGGATGTACAGCAACCTGGTTATACCCTAAAAAACCATCCAAGAAAGACATCACTTTGGCCCCTGATACCTTATGCAGCAACTGCTCCGTCTTGGGTAAAGGATAATTGTCTTTCTTAGAGCATTTGTTTAAGTTTTTGAAATCAACACAGAGTCTTATTTCTCCACTTTTCTTCCTCACCACTACTAGGTTGGCTGCCCACTTTGAATATCTAAGAGGGACTATGATTTTGGCAGCCATTAACTTTTTGATTTCTTTTTCAATTAGAGGAAGGAGCAAGGGATTTATTGATCTCAGCTTTTGCTTGAAAGGGATGGTGTCTTTCTCTAAAAGGATTCTGTGCTGTATGATCTTTTTGTCATAAGCTTTCAGGTCACTATATTCCTAGGCAAAGACATCAGCAAATTGCTTCATCAAATTGTAGTATTCAGAACTTTGGGCCACAAATAAATGGGTGGACAGATTTATATATCTTGGATGATCTGGACTCCCTATATTATGCTTACAGACTGCAGATTGGTCTTCTTTTTGGGCAGCCTTATAAGGCACATCATTTTGGTCAAACAACTTTTCTAAAGGAACTAAACCCTTGGGTATATGATTGCTGGGCAACTAGACAATGCTATCTTTACCAATTTTGTTTCTAAGCTAGGATTGGGGGTTTCTTCCAAGACTTCATTCTCTTGGTCAATTTGCATTTCAGAGAACTCATCAATGACTTGCAGAAACCTATTCATTTCATCATCATCTTCAAAAACTTTCCAATGCTGGACATTATCAGGAAAGGATGGTCTATATTTCATCTAGACTTCATACACTAGTCTGGCAGGCATGAGAGGGATAAACATGCTAGCAGTCACAACAAGGGAATCAACAAGCTAATTTTTAACTCTGGGAATATATGAGATACAAAAATTATCAAAAGAATCTTTGAGTCTCCATACCTCATCTCTATATGCTTTCAGCCTTGGGTGCTTTGCTTGAAAAGTTCTATTCACTTGCTGAATAATAAGATCAGCATCTCCAAACACCTCTATGTTCATGATTCCTCTGTCTTTAGTTGCATTAAGGCCCAATATCAAAGCCTCATACTCTGCTACATTGTTTGTGACTTGAAAAGCCAACTTAAAAGACAGATGTGTGCTTTCTTTTTTTGGGGATATTAACACTACCCTTGCTCCTGCAGTCTCCCTGGAACATGCTCCATCAAAGAATATCTCCCAAACCTGACTTCCTTGCTCTTCCCCGGCCTGATTCATTGGTTTTGTAATCTGCATTGAGGCCTTCTGAGACTCTTCAATTTGGAGAATACATGCTCCAAAGTCAATGTCCACAGCATAAATGGGATGATTGGAAGGATTCTCCTCATCGCTGATGATGTAGGCTAGTTATGCTTCTCTATACAATCTCCTGCTTTCTCCTCCAAAGACTGGGACAGTGGCATAAGATAAATCATTCTGTAGTGTCCCACCTAGTCTCTTAATCCATCCCCTGGACAACAGCATGCCAAACTTAGGAGGGACATCTGCTACCACAATGTCCATCACCATGCTCTTCATGGGCAACTGAGTTAGGGTAATGGCCAGATCTTTGATTAATCCTAGAATTTTACCTTTCTTGAATCAAAGGAGAATAGATCATGATATGGTCTAGTGATATCAAGACCTAACTCTTCCATGACAGCTTTAGGCATCTGATTGTGGCTGGCCCTTGTGTCTAGCAGGCAATTGTGGAGAATTTTGTCATGAATGGTCAAGGAGACATAAAATGATGGAGAATTATCATCAGTAGGTTCAGTCATTGGGCAAAGCACAACTGCAGGCTTATCATCTTGCAAATTGACATAGTCGCCGGGGTCTTGTATGGCTTTTAGCTCAAGAGCATCAAGGATAGGTTTTCTGAAAACTTCAATCTTTGTTAGTTCTATCAGAGGCATAGATATTTTTAACTTTTAGACTTCTGATTCAAAGATGAAAGGGGAAGGGGACTTGTCAGGACCTCTTACCTCTTGAGCTGGTGTTTTGAGGATGACTAGGTCAGCTACTAGTCTTTTCTGTTTGGTATTCTGTTGCTCTATTGGGACAATAGCTTTTTGGGTAGGATTCTCCTTGACATTGTTTGCTCTTGACCTCAAATTGTATCTTTGCTGTTCATCAGTCTACAGAACAGCCTCTCTGTCCCACCTTTGACTATTTTGGTCCTGCAGCAATGATTCTTCATAGGCAAGCAATGTCAAAAACGCAGCACTGCCTTTATCTTCCATGCAATGTGTATCGTCCTCCTCTTCAAACTGCTCCTCCTCGATGACTACATTTTGGAAAGGAGCCTTAACCTTTTGTTCTTCATTTGCTTGTTTAACCCTCTCAATGATTTGCAACTGTTCATATGCTCTTCTGAATGGATTTGGGTTTCTTGGAGAAAAAGTGTTTGGAAGCCTTATTTTTCCTGAGCTCTGTGCAACCCTCAGCTTAGATATCTTGGGAGCCAATGACTCTATCATTTTAGTAATTTTGTCTAACTTAGGTTCTAAAGAGGAAGTAGAGGAAGAAGAAGCCTCACCTCTCTGCCTCCTTCTATCAGCATGACTTTTGAACTTTTCTGCAGCCATAATATTAGATTCCACCTCTAGTGCTGCATCTTGCATTTCAACTAGAGTGGCACATCTTCTTTCTATGAACAGTGGGAAAAAATCAGAGTCAAAGGCACTGGCATAGGCAAGTTTGGTAGAGGTGGGAGTAGGCTTTACTTCAGCTGGTATTTTACTATACATACAATTGAATATTTTATTAAAATCAGGCAATGATTCCCCATTTTCCCTCTTGAGGTTTCCAAACTTGGTATGGTAATATAGCAAGTCTTTTTTATCTCCCCAGTGCTTCAAAAATGCATCATCTAAGGCTTCAATGTCAGTAATAGACCTAGGTGCCAGTTCTTTGAACCAATTTCTAGCCTCTCCATCAAGGTTTTGGACAAACACTCTCATCGACACATCATCCTCACTGATATCTAGGTTATCAGGATAACTATAAAAAGATTCAATGTGTTCTTCAGCTGTTACTCCCTCTGTACCAGTGAACTTAGGCATGTATTTTTGGTATTCTCCAGCAGGCATGGCATTCAAAGGAATAGGCAAGACCAAGGGTCCATACCTAGTAGCTATGATTCTTTCCATCTTCCTGGGTGCTTGTTGGCCTGCCATGACTGGGGTAGGTGGAGGGATATTGGCAGATTGAATGGTAGGAAGCAATGAAATAGATGACAGAGACAAAGGAATATGATGGACTGTATGGGAGGCTTTCTTTGGATTGAGTTCCAAAGGGGAACTAAAAGGACAAAGAGCTTTGTGAATCTTTGAGGGTAGTTCTTCACTAACAATGTTAGGCTCTATATCTTCAAAATGTACACTCTCAGCTATAATCTTCTCCTGCAGAGATAGATAAGATTTCTTAGGCTTACCTGATCCTGATGCTCCTTTCTGTTATGTTTTCTTCTGCCTAACGATCTTCTCAGGGTCAGGCACTGGGTTAGTTGGTGATTTCTGAGGATTTCTCTGGGTATGCCTCACAAACTGAGCCAGAATTGTAATGTAGAGTTGCCACTAGGTTGGTTCTCCAATAGAGTTGCCAAATAGATGATTACAACCAGAAGTGTGCCCAGGATTTCTCTATCATCAAAGCTAGAATTGTGTCGCTCTCCCAAGGAAGCTGAGCTTCAATCTCCTCTCCCCGGCAACGATGCGAATTAATGTTATCAACCCAAGAAACTCTCCTAGGTTGTAGGTCGGAGATGCTTGGGACATTACAAATTCAACTTAATGTTGCAGATGGACGAATGGAAGGAATGATGCTTGTTCAAGCCAGATAACCACTCCTACTTTTCTTGACTCCAAACATGCGTGAACACCCCTAGACTACAAGGCTTTAGACCACCAATTACTCTTAAGGATTGGGTGAATATGGAGAATACTGACCACACCAGCAGATACACAAGACCTTGTGATGGTTGGCTTCAACCAGTAAAGAGGTTTGCAAATATAATTCCCTAATGCACACATAGGATGACAGCTCTCTAGCATTAGCTGAAAAGAAACCTGAATAACACACTCACTGATACATACAAGATTTTAACACAGAGGTAAGATGATAGCTCCTCTAATGCTAAACATCAAGAGTTCAGAAAAACTGCATTACAGGCACAACTTGGAATAAAATAGGAATGGAAAGTGATCAATTAACAACAAAAGATGCTTGCACTGCTAAAAATGAAGACAAGACACTGCAAGTATCAAAGTAGTTACAGTCTCCAGGAGTTGAACCTTACATCAAAACAACAACTTTTAATCCTGATTACATTTGGTTTCTGGGTATATATAGAGTTTCATTACAAAGGCATTCAACCATTCTAAGTATGGAGAGGTCATAATTGACCACCAACCACTTTAACTACCTGATGGAGATTTTGAGTGCAATTTCTTGCTGTAGCAGATGAATTTGATCTCCTCGGGTGCTCTGCTGTCCTCTAAGGTGGCTGGGGTGTCGTATAAGATAAAATGCCATGCTTGTTAAATGAGTTTCTGCTCGAGCCTTATCCTTCTTCTTCTTGGGTATACAGTCTATTGAATGTGGTGGTTGAGGAGGAAATGCACCAGGTACTGGTAGACGGTCGTATTCTTCCTTCGAGCGCACGGAATGGTCAGGGCAAGTGGACTGCATGACAGATGTACGAGCATGACAGAGGGAGGAAATCAACCATCGGATCAAGCGGATAGATGGCGGAGATCGCTCAGTGTAAGGTATCAAGAGGAAGCAGGAGCAAGATGATCGTGAGCTGTTGGATCTCGGGTGGGAAGATCCAACGGTCATTGGGCAGAGGAGCAGGATTTAACGGGCAGGAAAAGCAGTTTCAGTGGTAGCAGTATTGATCGCACCACTTTTGGACGATGGGCGGTAAAGGTACAAGGGCGGGCGATACCATTCATAGGGTGACGCATGGAGGCAAGGAAAGGATGAAAACCACCCTCCATCGTGCATTAACGCACCGCTACATTGTGGTTGCGGGGGAAGCAGATGTCGTCCAATCACGATAGATGCAATCAAACGGTGGGTATTTTATTGCGCAGGTTGCTTTATCTGACGTGACAGGAACTGTTGGATTGGTAGGGAGAGTTAATGGCTACGATTTAAAGGTGGCGAGGGGTTACGGGAGTGTGGGGTCATGTGGATGTGGTTACATGATGGTTTAAGCTCCAGGCTTAGGACCTAAGGGAACATGGGTTTATGCAGGGTTTTAGAGAAAAACGGAGACAATGTAGGCAGAAGAGAGTAGGCGGGATAAAGGAGAAGAATGAAGATGACCATTTTGAGTTTCCTTTTGAGCATTATCAATATGACCAGGCTTATATCGGCTTTCAAAAGACCATAGTTATAGTAGAGATAACAGGGACCATACCATAAAGCCTTTAGTTTCTTAGTAGGACCATCTATCCTCTCCTTATTCAATCTTAACCATACAATGTCTCTCACCTTGAACGAATTATTTGTTTGTGTTAATCATGCCTTGCCTTGTATTTTTCCTATGACTTTTACAAAGTCTCTTACACCTTGTTGAAGCCCCAAAAATCAGGTCAAAAACAAGGGGGATACCCGCCCGGTCCGGACCTTGGTTGGCAACTCCTTTTCCATTTGGTATAGCGGGTATGACTTGGGATAATGGGACCAGTTTCCCAATTTGTGCGTGTGTAAGATTGATTGATGTTCCTGGATTTAAAAGATTCTAATTGAGGTGATCTACTTCTAATTCTAATCTAATGACACGTAATTGTATTCTAAAAAGGCAACAACATCTAAATCTATACTAACCCGGGGTATGATTCTTTTGTTATGCGATCTAAAATGATTTCAGATAACAATCTGTAATAAAGATCATTCAACTGTTATAAGAAAAGAATTCAATATAGATGAACCACTTCGCATAAAAAGTTAGGCGAAACAGTTGTGAAAAACATATCGCATAATAAGCTGTTTATATATCAAGCATAAATAAATAACTATCACCGTACAAAAGTGCCAAATGATAACTCAGCCATTCAAGCGTTAACATATAAACAACTAAGCTTAAATATCACTATAACATAGGAGATAGAAACAGTTAAGAGATAGAAGTACCATTTATAACTAGTTCTACTCATGAGCTTCAAGTGATAGCGATTTATCTCTTCTCAATCCAACATCAACTAAGAGTACAGAAGTGCAACATCAGTAGCAGATATCAAATGCAAAAATCAATAAATCTTGTTCCATTCATTCACCAAAACCTCCTCGGAGGGTGCAAAAGTGCATGTTCTGAGGACAAGTTTTTGATAAATTTTTGGACCTTTCTCTAAATGCATGAGAATGGTTTAAATACTACTAACTACGTCTAAAAATAACTTGATTACAAAAATTTAGGATACGGTTTAAATGACCATCCCTTTTCTAGGCAAAATAAAATAAAACTATTTCTAAAATTAAATCTAAAGCTAACTATTTCTGTATTTTCTCCTTATTGTCACAAACATTCAGCATTTGCTTGAGAAGATTCAGTTGGCTGATTTCAGCCTTTAAATGCGCTGCAAAAACGGAATCAGCAAGAGCTGGCACTATCTTTTCGGTACTGGGCTTCTTTGAGACTGAGAAATTAGAGGCTTTTCATTTCGAGAAGTTTTACCCAGGCGCTAATCGTGCATAGGAAACGGCCTTTGTTTCTTAATCCGAGCTTCCTTAATGCGATTTTCGCCTCTTCCGTGTTTTCTTGTAGCGGATGTAAAGTTGAAATTTTGTGAAAATAGTGATTCCGAGAGCTCTTTAACTTGAGCCCTAAACTGCTTGTCTTTGATGTCAGCACTGTCTAGTACTCTAACCATTTCTGTGCGGGGGAGAATTTTGGGCCTTGTCACTCTCCGGTGCAGGAATGAACAAGCTAACTCTGCAACTGATGCCTTAGATGACCTTGATGAGCCTATAGTAGCTGTAAATCCCATTACTTTAGGATTCTCTTTCCTCAAGTAGATTATATATGCCTTCCCAAGTGGGAATACCCGCATCTCTTATTGCATGCAGTGTCTTTTCTTTATCTTCAGACATCAGAGCCTCGCCTATCTTCACCGTAGTTTCCTGTACACTGCTTTGTATAACCTATTGTCCTTCGTTCCTGCAGTTTACAAGTGAGGTGAGAGTAATGATAATAAATAATGACAGGAAAGCTCTAAATGTTGAATACCTACAAAAGTATATCACCTTACGTGAACTGAATCTTCAATAAACACAAAATCATATTTCCTTAACAACTGGAAACTACTTCATTAATTAGCATTAAAGCGCATAACCAGTTCATTTTAGGGAAAAAAGATTTTTCTTGAATAATGAGCCAGAAGAGTCTGCGATTTTGCGATTTTGCGATTTGCTTTGCAATATCACAGATCGCTGCATTGCATAATCGCAAGATTGCTCTGCTGTCCTATCGTAAGATCGTTTTGTCGCATTATTGCAATTTCATAGTATCACATAGTCACCACATCGCATAATCGCAATATCGCAATATCGCATGTTTTGTGTTAGGCAGTTTCTTGCGAGGTGCGATCGTGCAAGGTGCGATTTGTGCTTCTAAGACTTGCGATGCGATATATGTTTATCCTTATGCAATTTCGCATCGCATTCTCACAATTTTATAGCTTAGCTTGTAAGTAGGCATGCTGTTATCTTTTCTGCGATGCGATATCCTTTAAGGAGTGATTTTGTCTTCCCTCATCACAAAACTTAAGCTTTTTTAGATATTTTCGAAGGTCTTTTCTTAATTTTATGATGGTAAGTTTTATTGAAAAGGAAATACAATCACTAATTGCTATTTTGAATTTTTTGACTAGGGGTCCCCATTTATTTAGTATTAGTCACAACACTAAATAAAAAGGGGGGTTGTTGGTGGCCACAACAATTGGCGATTCACTTGGAAGAACCAGATATCTCTCTTGTTCTTTTGAATTTTCTATACTTCCAAAACAGAAAATTTTGGAGAAAATTAAACTCTATAATAGAAAGATAAAGTACATTATGTTCTAACCTGACAACGATATTTTGTTTCAACTATTTTCAAATCTAATTATTTGCTTCCTCAAGCGAGTCCTTGTATGTACATCAGTCATTACTTGGTTTATAAAGATAAAACAAAGTCTTCTCTGTAAACCAGTTTTAAATATGCTCATTTGTCGTAGGTAGAGCCTCTGCTACCAGCAGACATTCATAGCCTCGACAGGGTTACCTGTTACCCAACAATGAACCTGAATCCTACTTAAAGAAACCTACAACTCTCAAAGAAGAATCCATATCAACACTTATTGCATTTGATTTTCTTTTATTCTTAAAGAACAATGTCTTGGTTTGATGGCCAATTTATGACATAGTCATTCACTTGATTTGTAACTTTCTGAACAAGTTGGCTCGTGATGAGACCCCTTGCCTTTTGATTGGAACAATCTTAAGTCATTTCCCTGTTGTGGTATGCAGTTTTGGCAAAGTCAACAAGTTATAATATCTGTGATAATGATAAGCCGGCTCATGATGAGACCGCTTACTCTTTAAGCTAAAGTGTATCCTTGGATTTTTCCTCTGAAAGTTGTGATTTCCTTAGTAGGGAGGAAGTCATTGTTTCCTTAAGATAGCTCTGGACGACAATAGTAGAGTTTTTGGAAGGAGCTGTTGTACAGAGAATATTTATTTTGTTATTGATACCTTTCATTACACTGATATAAAACAATTTCTCACTAAAGGTTGTTTTCATCAAATTTTATGAAGTTGAAACTAGTATCATATCTAGGCTAGAGTCTTTAACTATATCTTTCTACAATAAAGATCATTTTTCCAAAAGATTTGCTATTTATACAAGCGAAAGATCAAAATCTGAAAGAGAATTGGTGTATTTTTCGTAAATTCCTAATGTAACCATTCACAACTGGTTTTATGAAAATAAAAATCTAAAAAATAAAGGAGTAATCTTCTAGGGAAAATATTTTTTAAGGATCTGACCATTAACAGGTAAATAATCTCTTTTTCCTGCTAAATCCTGCAACATAAAAGTGGACGGACCTATGACTTCTACAATTTGAAAAGGACCAAGCCACATTCGTTGAAATTTTGTATGTTTCCCTTTTTCTTCATGGGCCTTGTCCCATTTTAAAACTAGATCTCCCACCTGAAAATCTTTTCTGGTCATTATATTTGAATCAAAAGAGGATTTTACTAATGCTTGATGATGAGTGTGAGTTCTCTTGGCCTGCTCTCTTTGTTCTTCTAACTTGATTATTTCCATTTGCCTTAGTTGTAAGGAGGAAGTTGGTACTTCATCAATATATTGAACTAAAGACAAAGAGGGGATTGCTAAATGAGTTGGGAGAACCACTTCTTTTCCATAAACTAAATTGAACGGAGAAGTGCCAATGGAGGCCTTTTGCGTTATTCAATCTGCCCATAAAGGGTATATTAAAGATTTATGCCAATTTTTATGATTTTGGTCAACTGTTCGTTTGATAATCCTGTTTAGGTTTTTATTTGTAGATTCAGCTAACCCATTTCCTTGTGGGTAATAATTGGCAGAGTATTTAAGTTTGAAACCTCTTTTAAGTGCAAATTCAGTCATTGCATTTCCAGAAAAGTATGATGCATTGTCAAACATTAAAGCGGAAGGCAATCCAAACCTGGTGATTATCAATTGATCTATGAATTCAATGATATGTTCAGCATTAGTCATCTTGAGTGGAATTGCTTCTACCCATTTGGTAAAGTAATCTATTGTTGTAAGGATGTATCTATGCTGCTTAGAAGAGTGAGGAACGATCTCACCTATTATGTCCAATCCCCACTGATCAAAAGGTTGCTCAATGTTGACTGGCTGTAATGGCAAGGACAATTTCTTCTGTCTCGTGGCAGCGGTTTGGTAGATTTGACATTTCCTCACGTAATTGTGCAAGTCTTTAAATAATGTGGGCTAGTAATATCTTGCTCGTAAGATTTTATGTGCAGTAACATCTCCAGCATAGTGTCCACCTGCTGGCCCGTCATGGAGTTCCTGTAAAACTTTTTTAGCTTCATATTCTTCAAGACATCTAAGTAGAACAGAATCATAATTTATCCTAAAAAAACATCATTCAAGAGTTGATATTGTTTGGTTTTCAATCTTAGAGCTCTTTTTTTAGTATGATTGAGGTGTGAAGGGGCATATCCATTCTTCAGATAATAAATGATATCAGCATATAATGACTCATTATCGTTTAGGCTTACCTCGTACGCTTGTATGTCTGCAGATGAAATTTCAGATATCAACAATGCTCTGGCCAGCATTTTACAAAAGCCTTGACCTTTTACAATGCTTGCTGGTTTGATTTGTACATCATATTCCTGTAAGACAGTAACCCAATTGGCTCTTTTCTCACCTACCTCTTTTTGTACTAAAAGATTTCTCACTGCTGGAAATGGTACAATGATTTTTGTATGAGTTTTGAGTAGGAAGGGTTTGAAATATTTGATTGCCTTGAAAACAACATAAGCCTGTTCCTCCACATCTGAATAATTTCATTCAGCTCCCTGTAAATTTGAACTGAAGAAAGCAATCGGGGCTTCTGCCTTCTCTTGATTTCCCTGAGTAAGTATCATTGCGTATGATCTGTCAGATGCAAATGTATATAAAACAAAAGGATTTGAAAAATTTGGAGTCGCTAAAGATGGAGCATTAACAATTTCTTGTTTGATTAGATTGAATGCCTCATATTTGTCTTGACCCCATTTGAAGATTGAGTTCTTTTTTATCATCGTTTGTAAGGGAGACACGATTCTTGAAAAATCCGGAATGAATCTCTTTACAAAATTGATTTGACCAAGGAAATATTGCATAGCTTTTTTGTTGTGAGGTAGGGAAATTTCAGAAATCTCTTTGCTTCTATCAGGGTCAATGTGAATTCCAGTTTTTGACACTATGAATCCTAGAAGTTTTCCTTCACTTAATGTGAAAAAGGACTTTTTAGGGTTGAGTGAAATTCCATACCTTAAACAACGTTGGAAGATTTGTTTTAAATCTCTGAGATGGTTGCTTCGTCTCTTGGAATAGACAGTTATATCATCCAAATAGATTACCACGGACTTATTAACTAAACCTCTGAATGCAATTCCCATGGCTCTCTGAAATGTGGCACGAGAAATAATCAGACCAAAAGGCATTTTTTTATATGTGTAGGTACCCCATTTGGTTATGAATGTGGTTTTTAATTGGTCGTCAAGATGTACCAACACTTGATTGTATCCTGAGAATCCATCCAAAAAGGACATTAATTCTGACCCAGTGACTGCCTACAAAATTTGTTCCATAGGAGGCAAAGGAAAATTACCCTTTTGGCAGACTTTATTAAGGTTTCTAAAGCCAATACAGATTCTAATATCTCTGTTTTTCTTTCTAATAGGGACCATGTTGGAGACCCATTTGGAATGTCAAATGGGAGAGATTATTTTGGCTTTCAGTAACTTGTTGAGTTTGGATTTAATCTGATTTTCTAAATTGGGATGGATTTTTCTCAACTTTTGTTGGACTGGTTTTGCATTTTCCATCATTGGAATAGTATGTTGGATGATAGAAGTGTCATATGTTTTAAGTTCATCATAGTTCCAAGCAAAAACATTTCTGTATTGTCTCAAAAGACGGATATATGCTAATTTTTCTTTTGGAGTTAGGCCAAGGCCTAGATTGACGTTTTGGGGTTTGGTATCAGTTCCCAGATTTACTAATTCGTAGTTCAAAGTTGAACTTTGGAGTTTTGAATTAGTAGATCTTTTAAACCGATCTTTCAAATCATAAAGGTCTTCTAGTTTGACTACCGACTTAGGTATAGCATTTTTAGTGCTATCTTGTTGCAATTGTCGGTCATGTTGGTCTTTGTCAATTATTTGATTGGTATAGGATCCTTCAAATGGGAGAAAAATCACGATGTTAGGATCATCGTTGAAAATTCTCCAATTTGTGATGTTATCAGGAATAGAAGGTCTAAATATTAATTCTATTGAGAATCTACCTGGACTAAAATCTTCTGAAGGGATAAGTTTAGAAGCTACGTTAGCTAAAAGGTCTGCACTTGCATTCTGGAGTCTGGGAATTGATGAAATATTAAATGCTATAAAGTGCCCAGTCAGATCTTGAACTAAATATTGATAATGTTTTAAATGACCTGATAAGCAATGTATAGTATTACGTACCTGTCTGACTACAATTTCAGAGTCTTCGAAAACTTGAAGGTATTTCACGTCTAATCCGATTGCTTTTTACAACCCTTGGACTAAATCTTCATATTCCGCTGTATTGTTGGTGCAAGCAAATTCGAGCCTAGAAGTTAACATAGTTTTATCTCCTTCTGGATTAACTAGCACGCATCCTACTCTTGCTCCTTCGTTAGATTTAGAACCATCAAAAAATAATTTCCAAAATGAAGATTTATTTACAGCACTATCTAAAAAATTGATACATTTAGAACTATCTGTTTGAGAAAAAATTTCAACTTGAGATAAGACATAATGTTCTAAGTAAGGTGATGTGTGAGCATTAAAATTTCCTAGGGAAGAATCCACTAAGTAATTGCCAATTATGTTGTTGTTATATGCTACTGGTTCATTTTCCCCCTTGAGTTTTGTTACTATGTATTTATAATGTCGTTCTCGTTCAACTTTTATTTGATTTGGTTTACCATTGTAGGGTAGCCACATGTGCGACCAGTCAGTTGCAAAATATCCATGAAGCTTTTCTGACCAATCTCTGCTAAGAATTAAGCCATAAAATTCTGGAATATCAACAACTAAAATGTCCATAACTTGACATACCTTTGGGTTGGATGACAACCTTATGGTAACCTGATTCAATTCACCAATTACCTCGACTTGTGATCAATCTAGCTGAAATATGCGCACAACAGACTTTTGTGGTTGAATGTTCAATTTTGTGCATATTGATTTTGCTAAAATATTCGATGAAGCTCCAGAATCCACTAAACAATTATGCACATTTTTATTAAAAATTTCATAAGTAAGAAGAAACGGGGGAGTATGAGATCTCGATCTTCCTCCAATTAACGTGATTTCATTTGGATCAACCTTGTTAATCACATTAGTTAGAGGTCTTCCCATGTCATGGGAAGCTTGAGAAATTACAGCGACAGGCAAAGGTGCAACTGGCACAGCATGTAATTCTTTCAACATTATGTTTTGTTGGTGTTTTAATTTACTCAGTTCGTAAAGAGTAATGTTGGCCCGAGTCTTCTTCATATCTTCTATGATATTGTACTCCATTTCATCCAAAACGATTAGTGTTTTAGATGGAGTAGAGGAATCTGTTTGGACTGGGCTGGTTTGAGTCGCTTTAGATGTTGTTTTCTTGGGTGCGACTTTATCCTTCGTTTTCGAGCTTGCGCTCTTTGGCTTAGGGGTAGTTTAGGGGGGATGAAGCTGATTTCTACTTCGTGTACTAACTGGGAATGCTTCTTGATCCTCTTCTTGTGGGAGGATGAAATCCCACATTCCTTGTAACTCTACAACTTCTTCTTCATCGGTCTGCCCTTCAGTAGCAATTTCCTCTTCTTCTTCTTCAGACTCAGCGTTTGTAATATCATTGGGGGGCTTTGGATCATTGGAGGGATTTCTTTTAAAAGCTCTGTATGGCTTCTTTGAAGAAGTTTCTGCCACTTGTTTCTTAATGTCGACCATCTCGTTAGACATGGTCTTCAAAACTTTTTGTAATCCTTCTAAATCAAAAGGATCTTTCAATTGCTTTTTCTTGGGATCTTCTTTGAATGTTACTTTCTTAGACTTTCGTTCTTTGATTGCGATCTTCTTTTCCAGGGCTATAATCCATTTCTCTACAGCTATTGCTTCTTTCATGTTTTCAGCCAAAGTTTTCTTATTATCCCTATCCATGAAGATTGCTATATTTGATGGTAAAAGAGTAATGTACCATTCACTTCACACTTCTTCGCTGGGCTTGGAAGCGGTAGGAATTTTGTTTAATAATTTATTGAAACGAGAATTGAAGTCTTTGATAGGTTCTTTTGATTGGGCCCTGAGGTTTGAAAAATCACTAATCAACGTCGCAGTAGACCTATCATCACCAAAATTAGTGAGGAATTGCTCCTCGAAGATTTCCCAACTAGTAATAGATCCAGATGGTAATGAAAAATACCATGATCCAGCTGTTCCTTGAAGGGTATATGGAAAAAGTCAAACGACAACATCTTCGTTAGTAACTCCATTAAGATTTATGGATAGCATAAAGTTATTGATATGCTCTTCCGCTAGCATGCCTTCTTCAGGATTGAATTTAGGCAGTGATTTTTCAGGATGGGCTGGCAGCTGACTCAAGGGCACATGCATTAAGACTGCCCCTGGATTGTTCCATGGAGATTGAGCCATTGCTAATTTACTAATGGAGGGAAGTGGAGAAGATGATACCTGAGGCTAAGAAGATGAGGATATAATAACTTGGGATGATTGAGAAGGGGACGTAGAAGTACTAGTAGGTTGGTGGACAATGATCTGGAGCGGCGGAGTGGATGGTTGACTTCGCGGTGAGGAAGTTGAGATGGATGATGATGGTGAAAGACTCTCGCTATCGGACCCTTTAGGTGATTTCCTTGCTCTTTTCCTAGTGGGTAGAGGTAATTCAGTTGGTTGAACACCAACCTTTTCACTTTTTAATCTGGTTAAGGGATGAGCAGGGTTATATTGCGAAGTCATGCTACCTTGAGATTTATCAGATCTTTGAGGAGATATAGAAAATCACTGAAGTTTTTGAATCAGAGATTCGACTTCAGGCGGTTCAATAGTAGATTTTTTTGAAATTTCAGGGTTTATAGCAGAAACTATTGATCCTACAGACTTCTGGTTGCGGATTTAAAGATTATAAATGAAATGGAGAAGTTGGGGGAGATAGTGAGGGCGATTTACTCTCAGAATGGTATTTAGATTTGGACTTACTTTTCATTCATAGTTCGAGGCCCTCCTTCTAGCACCAAATATGTTGAAGCCCCGAAAATAGGGTCAGCAACAAGGGGGATACCCGCCAGGTCCGGACCTTGGTTGGTTGCTCCTTTTCCGTTTGGTATAGCGGGTCCGACTGGGATAATGGGACCAGTTTCCCAATCTGTGTGTGTGTGTAAGACTAATTGATGTTCCTGGCTTTAAAAGGTTCTAATTGAGGTGATCTACTTCTAATTCTAATCTAATGACATGTAATTGTATTCTAAAAAAGCAACAACATCTAAATCTATACTAACCCGGGGTATGATTCTTCTGTTATGCGATCTAAAATGATTTCAGATAACAATCGGTAATATATATCATTCAATTGTTATAAGAAAAGAATTCAATATAAATGAACTACTTCCCATAAAAAGTTAAACGAAACAATTGTGAAGAACATATCGCATAATAAGATGTTCATATATCAAGCATAAATAAATAGCTATCATCGTACAAAAGTGCCGAATGATAACTCAGGCATTCAAGTGTTAACATATAAACAACTAAGCTTAAATATCACTCTAACACAGGAGATAGAAACAGTTAAGAGATAGAAGTTCCATTTTAACTAGTTCTACTCATGAGCTTCAAGTGATAGCGATTTATCTCTTCTCAATCCAACATCAACTAAGAGTACAGAAATGCAACATCAGTAGAAGATATCAGATGCAAAAATCAATAAATCATGTTCCATTCATTCACCAAAACCTCCTCGGAGGGTGCAAAAGTGCATGTTCTGAGGACAAGTTTTTGATAAATTTCTGGACCCTTCTCTAAATGCATGAGAAGGGTTTAAATACTACTAACTACATCTAAAAATAACTTATTTATAAAAATTTAGGATACGGTTTAAATGACCGTCCTTTTTATAGGCAAAATAAAATAAAACTATTTGTAAAATTAATTCTAAAGCTAACTATTTTGTATTTTCTCCTTATTTTCGCAAGCATTTAACATTTGCTTGAGAAGCGTCAGTTGGCTAACTTCAGCCTTTAAATGTGCTGCAAAAACAGAATCAGCAAAAGCTGGCACTATCTTTTCGGTACTGGGCTTACAGGAGACTGAGCAATTAGAGGCTTTCCATTTCAAGAATTTTTACCTAGTGATGCGTTAATCGCGCATCGGAAACTGCCTTTGTTTCTTAATCCGGGCTTCCTTAGTGCGATTTTCGCCTCTTACCTGTTTTCTTGTAGCAGATGTAAATTTGAAATTTTGTGAAAATAATGATTCTGAGAGCTCTTGACATTAAGCCCTAAACTGTCTGCCTTTGATATCAGCACTGCCTAGTACTCCTTTAACCTTTTCTGTGCAGGGGAGAATTTTGGGCCTTGCCGCTCTCCGATGTAGGAATGAGCAAGCTAACTATGCAACTGATGCTTCAGACGACCTTGATGAGCCTGTAGTAGCCGTAAATCCTATTACTTTAGGATTTATTTCCTCAAGTAGATTATGTATGCCTTCCCAGGTGAAAATATCCACGTTTCTATTGCCTATTGTGTGTTTGTGCAAGGGTACCATTTCTTTATCTTCAGACATCAGAGCCTTGCCTATTTTCACCGTAGTTTCCTATACACTTCTTTGTATAACCTTTTGTCCTTCGTTTCTGCAGTTTTACAAGTGAGGTGAGAGTAATGATAATAAATAACGATGGGAATGCTTTGACTGCCGAAGACATTTAAAAATATGCCACCTTACGTGAACTGGCTCTTTGATAAACTCAAAACTAGATTTCATTAACAACTAGAAACTACTTCATTAATGAGCATTAAAGCACATAACCAGTCTCATTTAATGGAAACACTTTTCCTTGAATAATGAACCAAAAAAATTTGCGATGAGACGATTTTGTGATTTTCTTTACAATATCGCAGATCGCTGCATTGCACAATCGCAATATCGCATGATCGTTCTATCGTAAGATCACTTTGTCGCAACATCGTATAATCACAATATCGCATGGTCGCAACATCGCATAATCACAATATCGCATGGTTGCAACATCGCATAATCGCAATATCACATGTTTTGTGTTAAGAAGTTTCTTGCGAGGCGCGATTTTGCGATATGCGCTATCGCATATCGGCGTTTTCTACGGTTTTTTATTATAAGTGTTCTTCTAAGACTTGTGATGCAATATATGTTTATCCTTATGCAATTTTACATCGCATTCTCACGATTTTAGAGTTTAGCTTGTAAGTAGGCATGCTGTTATATTTTTTGTGATGCGATATCCTTAAGGAGTTATTTTATCTTCCCTCATCACAAAACTTAAGTTTTTAAGATTTCACAAAGGTCTTTTCTTAAGTTTATGATGGTAAGTTTTATTGAAAAGGAAATACAATCACTAATTGATGTTTTGAATTTTTGACTAAGGGTCCCCATTTATTTAGTATTAGTCACAACACTAAATAAAAAGGGGGGTTGTTGGTGGCCACAACAAGGAGTTAAATCCATATCATTCATGACTAATTATAGTTAGTTTATGTCATTGTACGTCATATTTTTGTTGTCTTATTATATTGTAAATGCAATGTGTTTCTTATGGTTTCACACAATGTGTTATATTGTGTTGTAGTAACATCACAAAAAAATAGATATCTATATATATATATATATATATAATATATAATATATATATATATATATATATTATATATCTATCTATCTATCTATCATATATATATATATATATATATATATATATATATATATATATATATGGAGATTTAATTCCTACTTATGTTATGCATATTGAATGAGATTCATCATCATAAATGTAATTGTTATGTGATTGTTAATTAGTTGGATGTAGCTCCTACTTTAGTGTTTGGTTGAGATATTTTCTCAACTAGTTGATTGTATAGTTAAGATAGAATTTCTATATTCAACTAATACATTTGCATTTATGTGTAATGTTTAATAGAATGCAGTGATTTTTTGTGTGTAATCTATTTTTCAAATTTGTATTAGAGCCACTCTATCTAGGTTAACTCATTGATGAGTGCCATTCTTGCACCAAGAATGCTGCAACTCTTGGGCTACCATCTTTATTTTATCAGCCCGGGGTTCGTACAAACTTGGAGGTGACAGTGTTGTATACACAAGTAACAGTGACGGTTATGCCCTTTGTCACGGTTCAACTGGCAAGAGACCATTGGGTTTTTCAAGTCAGACTTCTATGGAGTTAGAATAAGCTTGGTTTCTTGATCAAAGAAAGGGATTTTTTTCTCTAAGGGAGTGGTACTCTACTACAATAATGGAAAAGGCCGAAATTCAATGGTAAATCACACCATTTCCTAATTAACTTCCAAGAAACTATGCTTTGAAATAATGCTAAATTATCATGAACCAAATGCTACTATCTAAGCATGGAAGTAAGAAGAATCAAACATCACTAATGTGCAAGTAAAGGGATTGAAATAAATTTGTTTTTGTCTTTTTGTCTTTGCATGCAAGATCAAGTATGCAAACTAATTTCTTTTGGTGATGTGGCAGGTGAATTAAGGATGTTGAAGGATGGATGGAAGAGAAAGGATATGGTTGGGGGGTGTGGGAGACCCTTGGGAGGCTTTTGGTGACTTCCTAGAGGTTTTCCCTCAATTCAGCCTCAAAATAGGCCATTTTAGGAAAACCTACAGGATTCCCTGTAAACCTACAGGATACAACCTAGAGAAAAAGGGAAGGTGTTGGAGGTGATGTAAGGCTTAGGGAAGGTGGTATATGGGTGGAATGAAGTGAGGAAAGGTCTAGGGTCACTTAGAAATCAACAACAAATATAGGGGATGGTTGGATTCACTCAATGTGCTTTGAAGAATTTCTATGAAAAATGACGAAAACTAGTGAAGGTGATGGTGAAAACAAGGAATGACTATGGTGGATGGAGTGGAAGATGGTTGTTGGCTATGAAGTATTTGTCTCGACTTGAAGCACCTTCTATACATAAAACATGTATAATTCCCACAAAACTATGCAAATAAGAATCATTCTCATAAGATAGACAAGCAGAATTAATGAACTAATTTCCTACATTATGCATGAGGAAAGTTGTTGAAAGGAATGAAAGAATGGATGAGATTTACTACAAGAGTGAAGATAGAAGGGATGGAAATGAAATCCTACTTTGCAAAAATGATCAAATTCTAACTTAAATACAATAACCTCTAAAGCTTACGCAATAAATAGAAATTTGTGTTTTTGGGGCTGCATAAGAGTCCCTTCCTCAAATCATGATCCCAAAGGGAGGAAATGAGGCCAATACACCCACTAAAAACCTTGTGGTACTCCTCTTATCCCTACCAACCTACTACTGAAGTAAGGCACAAATGGAAGCAAACTAATAAACAACCAATCCAATCTACACTACTTGCAATCAAAGCTCATCTAAAAACAAATTGACAATGAAGTTATGAGACTAATCTAAACATAGAGATACAAGAAAGTTGAGCCCTAGCTATTAGGGTTGGGCCTTAAAGCAAGAGCTTCATCCCTCTGAGTTAACTCAGTGCTGGCTCAAAATAAAACTCATTCTTATTACCAAAACAGAAAACTACATCAATAAAATTTTCACAAGTTTGGAGCTTGAAAATAACTTAGAGTTTTACAACAAAAATTTGAATCCTGATTAGGCTCTAGGCCTCTCTACTTATACAATTGAATTCGCCAACGACTTCCTTAAAATCATGGAGGCTCGGCTCCCAAACTCGAGATAAACTAGCTCTTTGTCTCTCACTTGCTCGACTGCCTTCTAATCCTCATGGCCTGGTTGCTTGCACTCCAAGATGGTGTGATGGATGGAGGAATATTTGAATGGGGGAGAAGTAAATGACGAGGAGTTTCCTCTTGAAATCCCTCTCCCTTACCCCATTTGAGTTTTAACCGTAGTATTTTCCAAAATTCCTTGATTTTCTCCTTCAATTGTGCATTCAATGCATTTAGTCCACTAGGCATAATAGCCAACTCTAACTCATCTCATAAACAAAATAGAATAAAAAAAATGTAATAATTTGTGGGAAACGTTGGTTTGACTAAGCTAGGAGGTGAATTAAGTCCCATAAAATTACCCAATGATGAGGCTGAACATCACCCCCCTACTGAAAGTGTTGCTTATCCTCTAAGCAACTCAATCAATATCCATATCCTTCATAGCTCTAGTGGCCTCCCTAACATCCCATGCCTCTACTATGGTTTCCTTTTCTTGTTCATAGAAACCTACTTTCCTTTCTACCTCCTCCCACTACCTCTTTTCTTCTTCTTCCTTCCTTCCTTCCTTCTAGTATTCCTAAGATTAGTGGTGGACTGATTTTCAGGCCAATCCAAATGACTTTCAGCCTTTGCATAGATTTCTTGTACATGGGTTTCCTATTTAGTTCTTCTCTCAATATTTGAGGAGAGTGGTACTCTCTTATCTTTAATCTGTATGGCAATCTGTTCCATCTCCTCAGGTAAGCATGTATGTTATCATCCCCTAATAGCCTGAACATGTCCTCAAAATGTGAAATTGCTTGCTCTTGGGCAACAAGATATCTAGGTGAAAGTTGAGGATCATTTGCAATCAAATTATCGTTACTGACGAGGGACATGGGATCTGAATGTTCAGCTCTGATCATAAGAGGTTTAGTTTGCTCTCTTACCAATATCTTCTTCATCTCTGCAGCCCTTGATTTCTCATGGTTCATCCATGATGCCAAAGCCATCAACTCTAAATCTCCTATCTTGGCATTAGAGTCCCATACAGTCATGTCTATTAAGGCCATGTTGTACAAATGAAACTTAGACATCTTGGCCCTATATTCTAGTGTGCAATAATCACAAAGATTAATGAACTTCCTATAGTCCTGAAATGGCATGGTGCCTCTCTGTGCTAGGGTCTTGATCCGGAACTGCAGACACTATTCCTTGAGGTATAGGGCATAAGATTTAGCTGGCATCCCACACTGGATTGCTTCCAAAGAGAGACTAGCCATACATGCCAATCGATTCTCTCTTTCTTGCAGCTGCCCTCTCAACTATGCATTTTCTGTTTCTAGTTTATTTTTCATTATGGCCTCTATATCTCTCAAGCTACTTAGCTCTCTACCCATATCCTTGAGATTCTCCTCCATGTGGCCAATGTCTTCCATGCCCTTGGATTTGGTGACCTTCATCCATTAGTGAGTTCTGGCTCTCTCCTTCTCAAGCTCAAAGAACACTAGAATAACAAATTTTTGAGGTATGTATGTGCTTCCTTCAATAAACCTATAGTAGGAGCCAAGGTTAGGTTGGGGGCTAGGTTATTTTGAATTTGGGTCCTCTTATTTAGTTCCTTGCCATTTTCCTACCTCCTTTTCCAATTTTTGTGTCTCCTGTAGGTTCAACAGAGTATCCTGTAGGACTGCATCTGCTTCTTGTAGATTCTATTGTGTATTTTGTAGGATTTATTTTCCCTTGGAGGAGGTTGACCTAGTCATAGGCCTTCTCACATATGTGATAGGAGACTTAGGGGAACACATTTTCTCCTTTCGTTTAGGTGAGGCTTCAATCACAATGGGAATTTTGGTTGGTCTTTTAGGTTTCCCATGCCTTATTCTTGTGCATTTCCTTGTTCGAAAATATAAGGCGGTTTACCTCTGTCTTTTTCCTTTTTTCTTGATGGGGGTGCTAAGAGCAGTGAAGGCAGCTGCTACCTCTCTCTCAGTGGGTTTTGGAGACACACTAGGTAACTCCTTCTTGCTCTGCTTCTTCTTTCTTTGTTTTAGTCTCTTCCTCTTCCTCTTCAATAACAGTAGGACTAACATCATATGTGAGAGATTTGATGCCTTCCTTTGCCTGCATATCCCTGCAAACTTACCATTGTATAGGAATTATGAGGTTTTGGAGGGCATATTCTATACAGATTCTAATTAACCCATGGTGAGATAACTATTGGGAATTTTCCTCTTGCACTTTGATGCTTGAGTCTATTAGTGATTGTAGCAGGAAGTATGATATGTTAAGCTTGTGGTGAGGGGGTGTTTCTACTCCAAATATCAATTCGTCAAGAAGCCAAAAATGGTAGCCGTAGGCCACACTATACCCACCCTCACATGAAATGTATTTTATAAGTTGGTAGCTTACCTCATTCCAAGGATATGGTAGACTTTCTCTCCTTACAACTTTTTTTCCTTAGTGGGTTCCTCTGCTTCTAAAAAGAATTTCCTTTTGGCAACCTAGATATCTCCTTTGTCTTCCTTCCTCCATGGTAATCCTAGGGGAAGTGTGGTAACTATGTTGATGAGTTCAAGGGTGAGTTATATGGAGAGGCCTCTTACCACAACAGTGGCATGGACTCTGGTGAGTGGAATTAGGGAGAGAGCAAAATCTCGGGCAACCTCATGAACATACCTCCTTAATTTTTCAAAAAACCCCATCCAATTATGCCTTGTGAAGATTTCTAGTACCTGAGGGTATTGTTGGATTCTCACAGTGTTAGTGGGCTCTCTCTTATTAAGCCCACCTGTCTTCTTGGTTGGTGACGTTTTGAGGAGATGAGATGGTTGATACAATTTTCAAATGCACAAGTAAAAATCTGATATGACTGTGTGGACAATTCTCTTGCACAACTTCCAAATTCACTCAAACTAGAGGATTTTTTTATCAATTTACTTGGAAAGAGGAATGTAATTACAGAGCCTACCTCTTCATAATGTTTTTTGTGGTCAACCACCAAGTTTTCCCCTTTGAAACTCCTCTCAGCCTATCCTATAGATTGTCTTTGTGTATCCTGTAGGAATCTTGTGTGCAATCCTATAGGAATTTTGGTGCAGAAAAATGGTGTCTTCCTTGCTATAGGTTTCCTGGATATGAGAGCGACTTGTAAGAGCGATCATCGAGGAAGCGAATGCATGAATGCACGGGGACAACGATTATTTCCTATTATGGTCATTTGGGTTGAGCTAGTGTTCTGGCAGCTGAAGTACGGTTTCCGTTTTTGGACCGTTGGTCCCCACTACCACCTCATCATTCCCCACTTCCTCGTAATCAACTCCCACTTCATGCTCCTGTAGCCTTAACTACTTTTTTCCTTCTTTTTTTTTTTTTTTTTTACTACTACCACGTGTGAGAGGACAAATTTTGTTGTCTTTATTGACTGATTTCCTACAAGATTCCTTTAGTTGAATGGTGGTATAATACTAACTATCATGAAGCCACCAAGCTGATTCCATATGAGGAAATGTATGGCCAACACCCACCTTAACCAGGCTCTTGTATCCCCAGATGTTCCAAAGTACAGGCAGTTGATTAAATCCTACAATACTCTATCACCATGATCACTCATCTCAAAGATAATCTACATCAAGATCATAATCCAATGAAAAAAGTCCAACCAACATTGTTCTGAGCGATCATTTCAAGTAGGTGGCCAGGTTTTCCTTCAACTCCAAAAATTATACGCAGACCTCTCTCAAAGAAAATAGTTGCCAAAAACTTGCACCAAAATTCTATGGGCCTTATCAGGTACTTTATCATATAGGAGAAGTCACTTACAAACTAGCCTTGCCGACTACTACCAAAATCCACCGAGTCTTCCATGTATCTTACCTTAAGAAAGTGTTGGGGAACAATTGCATGGTTCAAACAAATCGTCTATAATTGGAGGAAGAAGGTCCACTTTCACTCTAACTTGAATAGGTCCTTGATACTTGTGAAAGTCATCTTCACAACCACGCGAATAGGGAAGTCCTCATCAAGTGGAAAGACACCTCTCCAGAAGATGTGATATGTGAACCAACCACTATTCTTCAGCAGTTTCCCTTGCTTCGTCCTTGCGGACATGACTTCTTTTAATGGGGGGGCATGTTAGGGTCTAACCCTAACCTCCTTATTTATGTAATGAGCCCAAGGGCTCTGTTAAGAGTCATAATCAGTTAGTTGAGTCAATAAAGCACGTAAGCAGTTATCCACATTAATAATAAGTGTAAATTAGTTTACCTGCATTGTAAGCATCTATTAACAGCTTACATCATCGGCTGGTAATCAGACAGTGTCTTACCATGTTTGACTTCAAATCACATATTCGCATGGTTAGACTTGTACTTGAGTGAACGATTGAATGAGATAGAAAACCCCATATCTAGTTCCATCCATTTAGGGTGCGATTTCATGAAATGTACCAAATCATCCGTACATGGCTTTACATTGATGGTCATCCTATCATGGGTCTATATCTATAGACGACTGTCTATGTAACTATAATGAAAGTTTATGTGTTGAGCATGGGTATGCCTTCCCTCAACGATTCATGAGAGAAAAATCAAAATATCATGATATTATGTATTGTAATCGATGTATGTCACCAACCACTTTGGAACCTCCTCATCACATCATAAAGCATATCACTTGACATGAAATCCTATAAGTTGGTTATAACTCTTCTTCTTTATGTCGAAAATATTGTTCTTTTGATGAGGAATCATAATGACCCTGACAAGTAATTAAGAATCCTTCTAGTTTTTTGTCCAAGATGGGTATGGCTATTAATATCGATAAAACCAAATTCATGGTAATTAAATCCAAAATGATCACATATGATACTTTCATATATGACAAAATAAAGGTTGGATGGATTCCCTTCATATGAATATCTTGGAATTGATATCCATCGCAAACTCAACTAGAATTATAGCACTGAGTGTAGAAATTGCAAGAAATTTGCTACTGCTAATGAAATTGAACTGAAAACAAGAGACACAATTTTTTTCTACTATTCCATAGAAAGGAAAAAACATGATAGAAACACATGCAATAAAATGCAGCCATCAAAACACAAAGATCACAATGATTTTACAGGGGAAGCCCAACTGGGAAAACCCCCTCCAATGCTTTGCATTAATTCAAATGAGAAAGAGAAATAATTACAATGTCTTACTTCAACTTTGAAGCACATCCTACACTTTAAAACTTGCTCTAGCCAACACTTAGCTAGTTCAATTCGCAACCAACCTCCTATTTCCTTGCACAAATACAAGGGGAATTGTTCACATTCTTAGTGCAAAAACATTGTACACTCATATGTATACAATTATAAATACAAATGTGCCTTTCCCATCCACTCAAATAGGCAATTAGAATTCCATGAATGACTAGGTCTATTTTTAGTTGGTTGACTAGTTAACCGAGAGATCAGTGAGTTAACAACAATCATAACTACTAAATTGACCTTCAACTGACTCAACTAATGAAAAGAGCTTAGTTAACTCACTTCAACCAACAATAACTCAACTAGATTATTGGATCTTCGAAATCCAGTAAGTTGGTTTATTATTTCTTTATATATCTTAGTATTAATGTTTGGGTTTATAATATCAATCTCTTGGGTTTATTATTAAATATATCTTAGTATTAATCTTTAGGCTTATTATTATATATCTTATTATTAATCTTTGGGTTTATAATGTCAATCTCATTAGTTTATTATTCTACAATGATTGTGATTTAATTATGTGGTTGTGCATTTATATCAACCAAATTAATTATTCCCCAAAGTTTATAAATGATTGTGATTTAATTATATGGTTGTGCATGTATATCAACCACACTAATTATTCCCGTGTGATTTAATTTTGTGGTTCTACATGTATATCAACCACATTAATTATTCCCCAAAGTTTATAAATTATTGTGATTTAATATGTGGTTGTGCATGTATATCAACCACGGTAATGATTAATTATGTGGTTGTGCATGTGAATTGTGATTTAATTATATGGTTGTGCTTGTACATCAACCACATTAATCATTGTGATTTAATTATTAATTATGTGATTGTGCATGTATATCAACAACACATAAATGATTAATTAAATGTGATTGTGCATGTGGATTTTGATTTAATTATCATGCATGCATTAATGATTAATTAAATATGGTTGTGCATGTGGATTGTGATTTAATTATCACGCAAATATTAATTAATGTGAAATTGTGATTTTATTGATTAAATGTGGTTATGCATGTGAATTGTAATTAATTGAATGTGGTTCTGCATGTGGATTGTGATTTGATTAATTAAATGTGGTTGTGCATATGGATTGTGATTTCATTAATTAATGCACAAGCACACAATTAAATCACAATCATTGTGGAATAATAAACTAATGAGTTTGACATTATAAACCCAAGGATTAATAATAAGATATATAATAATAAACCCAAAGATTAATACTAAGATATATAAAGGAAAATAAACCAACTTACAGGATCTCTAAGATCTAACAATCTAGTTGAGTTATTTTGGTTGAACTCAGTTAACTATAGCTCATGTATTCCTTTAGCTTATAAACCAACTTACAAGATTTCCTACAGGATGTCCTATAGCTGCTTCTCCTTCAGAACTCTTAATCATACCTTCTGCTAGGAGTTTGAGGATGGTGAAATGGATGGAGAGGGAGACTAGGAGTGTTTGGAATGAGGAATACTCAGGTGATTCTCCCTATTTCTATCTCTTTCCTTATTTTTCGAAGACTATGATTTTATTTTATTTTGAAACTGATATCTTTTTTAAGGGTGAATGCAAGGGTGATGAAGGTGGACATAGGTATTGTCATGGAATCATGATGTAAGGGTGCTATTTCATTGACATGGAATGTCATTTTTTCCTTTAGGGTCACTTCCTGTAGGATTTCTAGGTCACTGTGATTCCTATAGGATCATCCTGTAGGTTTTCTAGGGATCCTGTAGGTTTATAGGGGATCCTGTAGAAAACACAGTCCCCTTGTAAATTGAAGGAAAGGAGTGGAAAAAGTGAGGGAAATGGTAGAGTGATGACTGAAAAGGAGTGGAAAAATAAAATGTGAGTGAAATAGGTCTCTTGTTGATCCTCCTTTGCTCTTTGATCGCCCTTCTTGCTAACTTGCAAAATATAAATTTTCATGATTTTCCTCTTTTTTTTCTTTTTTTGAAAACGACTGGGCTTCCTTTTAGAGCATTTCATCCTAGATGTTTTCCCTGGGCGCCTCAAGAGAGGTTTTCACCCAGGGATCTTTTTATTCTCATTTTTCTCTCTTTTTTTTTTTATATATTGGCACCATTAGGATGCCCCAAGAGGTTTTCAACCTGATAGTGGGACTCAGGGGCCTCATGGAGGTTTTCACCTAAGTCCTTATTCCTTTTATTCTTTCTCTCAGTGATTTGATGAGTTAGGAGCTGAAATTTGCTCCACTACCATCATTGCGTAGGTTTTACCCCTGTATAGAAATTACCTACATACGAATTCTAAAACACAGAAAATAAACAATGTGAGAGCATAACACCTAAAACACATATACACAGAGATTTTCCCCTGGATCATAAAAATGGGACTACTAGCTTGAATTTTCATTATGTACCTTTCAATATTACAATACATATTTATACATACCGAATCATCCAATACCATAGACCGAAAACCATTACGTCCAAAACCATCGACCGAAAACCATTGTGTCCAAAACCATGTGCAAAAAATAGGCACAAAACCATAGGTAGGTCCATGTAATCTAATATAGGGTCCAAAAACAAAATTTTCTGGGGCGCTGCCCCGGACCCCACAGAGTGGGGTTACCTGCACCCCTAAAACCCCCTATGACTCTCATTGCTACACAATTGGCGCAACAAAGGGGGGGCTCTACCCCCCTTCTAACCCCTTATCTAACTACATGGGCTAGTCGTGGAAAGAATATAACACACCCCAAAATTCTCTGGCTTGTTTTCTTCTTTCCACGGGGGGTCATAAGAGAGCTTAGTCATGTATCCAGCCCTACAACGCCCATTGTTTATCTACATGAAGGGAACTTCTCAGAGCTCACATAATTTGTCAATGCATCTACAGTATTCTTGAAAGTTTCCACCTTCACCAGCAACACCTTTTTGTCTTCTATCATATCCCTCACAAACTTCCAGTCTTCGTAGCTTGTCACCAAGGATCAACATGAGCTCTTACTATGTCTGGTTTGGTTAGATGATTTGTACATGATATTCAGCACAAAACATGTCACAAATGTGTCCATCAGAAGAAGCTCGGAAAAATATTCCCAACGGAATATCACACTCCCGTAACCAGTTTCTGATTTAGAATATATGATCGAAATGAACAAGTGATTCTTAGTTATGCATGTTTTGAGGTCAGTTGCTACACACATTGACAAGTTTAGTACAAAATCAGTTTCTGAAATAATGGTAAGGAATTTGTCAAAAGTGAAAGAGGTTTTTTTTATCACATACCAAATAACAAAAACCTCTTTTATTTTATGCATAGGTGCTACTATGTGGGAGATATATAGTGATATTTGGAGCCTACATTAAAACAAAGTAAATTTTTCATATGTTTTATTGTTTTAGTCATTTTAGTGCAGTGCCATTTTACAACAGATGGAAAGTAATGTTGCAAAAAACAAGGAGGATTTTTCTAACCATGAGCCATAAAACAAAAACCTCTTTCCGTTTATTCACAGGTGTCATTAATTAGGATATGTGACTAGATCTTTACAACTCATTTTCACAGATTTAAATTTTTAATGATATTTGGTTTTAGAGATGATTTTGTGGCACAGATTACGAGCAACTGGAAATGGATTTCCAAAACTAGAGAGACGTTTTTCTCCAACCTGACCTTATCTACAAAAAAATTCTTTCAGTTTTGTAACAGGTGCTATGGTTTAGGAGATGCGGGTTCATCTTCAACACCTATTTTCAGAAATTCGATCCAAGTTTTATGTAACTGATTCTATTTTGAAGAAAATGGTTAAGCTGAATTCCCTTAGTACAAGGATGAGAAAATGTATATATTTTATGAATTTCATAGTGTAGGGATTGGAATTTGGTAGAAAGTTGGAGTCTCGTGAATGCTTTGAACATTATTGTACATTCATCTCTGTAGTTTGGCAAAGGAATAGACCACGGTTTGCAGCACTTTGTGGGATTGTTGTGGCAACTTGATTTGGTATTGTTTTACCTTCTGTAATGCAAGTTTATATGTGTTTATGTATGCCATCAGCTCTCTATGTTCACCTTAACTAAATGAAACAAGGATAAATGTAGAATTCATTGAAGTTTACAGTGCTCTACCTTGGGTTTGTTTAGTATTTATGTTTTCAGTTGTTTGAAGAGGATCCCTAAGACTTTCATGCCCTCTCCAACTCCTCACCAGTCTTAAGACTCTCCATCTCACTTATTTCAAAGTACTAAATCATTTGCCTACCTCGCCCCATAGAGATCTCTGCAAGACTGTGTCCATTCCCTAGACCCAAATCTGCCTTTCACATTTGAGCTAGCAAACCAACATTAAATTCAATCAAACTCCTCTGAGCACATACTTAGCCTAAAATTAGTCTTGACATCAGTCATCTCAAGCTTTAGTGATCATATTTTCCTGGGATTGACAAGTAGAGAGCCCTCTCCTGACCTGGTAGGGCTAGCTACCAGGTTAAGCATGGTTTGATGTTACCTTAGATCTTGTCTTTCTCAGCCAGAGGTAGATTTAGGCCCTAACATAGTGGCGACCATACAGGGGAAGAAAAGTTTGTTTGTTCATTATTGTTTTTTGCTTTATAAAATACAAACAGAACCTGAAGTTAGCCAGGTAGCCTTTGAACTTCTCTTTCTCTGCAATTGCATAAGTAGATGAATTCTGCTTCGGTCAATCTTTGATCTAGTTTATGAACTAAACATCTGAATTGCAAATTGCCCCAGTACATTAAACTAGGGAAGAGGTGATATATCTTCTCCAGGAAAGATCATTCAAGTTGTAGATCTGATTGCTGATGGTGGATAGCAGTCAGACACATATGAAGGCTGAAACATTCACCTAGTGACTCCAACTCAATTCAGAGATTCTAGTGCTCACTAATCCATTCATGCACTAAAATAAAATGGTAGGGCATGTGGCAAACCCTATGTTTTGTGAAGTTTTAAAAGAAGTTAGAGATCAATTACTGGATATTGAAATTGATGAAGTATTTTTCATTATCGTGCTTCAATTTTTTAGATCTCTGAAGTTTCCTCCTAAAGCTAAAACGGGTTTCTTTGAATTAGTTATTGAAAAATTTGAGAAGGAGATTAAGTATTTAAACGATCAGATCCAATCATATGAATTCTGAGATCCCAAAAAGTTCTTGGAAACTCTCCATGCTTCAAAACATGTAACAATAGAGCTGTCTGTGGATGTTTTAATTCACAGTTTGTAGTTGGAGGTCTACGTTGAGGAGTTAGGGCAGCAAATATAGTCTAGTTTCTTCGATCCTATACCAATGTACATGGAAATGTTTTTTAGTTTGAATGATAGATCAGATTGCCTTTTACACAACCAAATTCATTATGTGCATGTATGGCTACCAGCCTTTCTAGTTGTGTCCTGGTTCGAGCACTTCCAAGCAGCATCCTTGTCACAGTTACTTGATTGGCTGATCTAGCATTACAACATTACTTGATCTATCAATTTTGCAGCAAATTAGGTTAGATTTGTACATAAATAAGCTGCCTGAGGCAACATTTCAGTTTTCAGTTTTGGGTTTGCAGTTGTTTGACCATATTGCCCAATGGTTGAGGAACTTGGTCTATGGTGTTCTTGAATCCTCCAAGGAGCTACCATCCCTAATGGAGCCAATGTTAGTTCCAGTCTTTGTAGCCTGTCACCAGGGATCAACATGAGCTCTTACTATGTCTAGTTTGGTTAGATTTTTTGCATATGATATTCAGCACAAAACATGTCACAAATGTGTGCATCAGAAGAAGCTCAGAAAAATCTTTCCAACGGTATATCACACTCCCGTAACCGGTTTCTGGATTAGAAGATATGATCGAAATGAATGAGTGATTCTTGGTTATGCATGTTTTGAGGTCAGTTGCTGCACACAATAACAAGTTTAGTACAAAATCAGTTTCTGAAATAATGGTAAGGAATTTGTCAAAAGTGAAAGAATTTTTGTTCACCACATACCAAATAACAAAAACCCCCTTCAATTTATGCATAGGCACTACTATGTGGGAGATATAGAGTGATATTTGGAGCCTACATTAAAATAAAGAAAATTTTCATATGTTTTACTGTTTTAGTCATTTTAGTGCGGTTCCATTTTACAATAGATGGAAAGTAATTTTACAAAACCCAAGGAGATTTTTGTTAACCATGAGCGATGTAACAAAAGCCTCTTTTAGTTTATTCACAGGTGTCATGAATTGGGATATGTGACTAGATCTTTACAGCTCATTTTAAAAAATTTAAATCTTTAATGATTTTCTGTTTTAGAGATGATTTTGTGGCACAAATTACGAGCAACTGGAAATGAATTTCTAACATTTGAGAGAGGGTTTCTCCAGCACAACCTTATCTACAAAAACCTCTTTCAGTATTGTAACAGGTACTATGGTTTAGGAGATACGAGTTCATCTTCAAAACCTATTTTCAGAAATTCTGTCCAAGTTTTATGTAACTAATTCTATTTTGAAGAAAATGGTTGAGCTCAATTCCCTTAGTGCAAGGATGAGAAAATGTATATATTTTATGAATTTCATAGTGTATGGGTTGGAATTTGGTAGAAGGTTGGACTCTTGTGAATGCTTTGAGCATTATTGTACATTCATCTCTGCATTTTGGCAAAGGAATAGACCACGGTTTGCAGCACTTTATGGGATTCTTGTGGTAACTTGATTTGGTATTATTTTTCCTTCTGTAATGCAAGTTTACATGTGTTTATGTATGCCATCATCTCTCTCTATTCATATTAACTAAATGAAACAAGGATAAAGGTAGAATTCGTTGATGTTTGCAGTGCTTTACCTTGGGTTTGTTTAGTTGTTTATGTTTTCAACTGTTTGAAGAGGATCCCTGAGACTTTCATGCCCTCTCCAACTCCTCATCAGTCCTACGACTCACCATCTCACTTATTTCAAAGTAATAAACCATTTTCCTACCTCGCCCCATAGAAATATCTGCAAGACTTTGTGCATTCCCCAGACCCAAATCTGCCTTTCACATTTAAGCCAGAAAACCAGCATTAAGTTCAATAAAACTCCTCTGAGCACATACCTAGCCTAAAATTAGTCTTTACATCAGCCATATCAAGCTTTAGTGATCATATTTTCCTGAGATTGACAAGGAGAGAGCCCTCTCCTGACCTGGTAGGGCTAGCTACCAGGTTAAGCATGGTTTGATGTTACCCTAGATCCTACCTTTCTCTGCCTGAGGTAGATTTAGGCCATAACATAGTGGTGACTATACTGGGGAAGAAAATTGTGTTTGTTCATTATTGTTGTTTTCTTTATAAACTACAGACGGAGCATGAAGTTAGCCAAGTAGACTTCGAACTACTCTTGCTTTGAAAGTGCATAAGTAGATGAATGTTTCTTCAGTCAATCTCCGGTCGAGTTTTTGAACTGAACATCTGAATTACAAATTGCCCGAGTACATCAAACTGGGGAAGAGGTGATAGATCTTCTCCAGGAAGGATCATTCAAGTTGTAGATATGATTGCTAATGATGGACAACTGCCAGACACATATGAAGGCTGAAACATTCACCTGGCAACTCCAACTCAATCCAGAGATTCCAGTGCTCACTAATCCATTCATGCACTAAAATAAAATGGTAGGGTATGTGGAAAACCCTGTGTTTTGTGAAGTTTTCAAAGAAGTTAGAGATCAGTTACTGGATATTGAAATTGTTGAAGTATTTTTCATTACCATGCTTCAATTTTTTATATCTGTGAAGTTCCTCCTAAAGCTAAAACTGGTTTCTTTGAGTGAGTTGTTGAAATTTTTGAGAAGGAGATTCAATATTTAAATGATCAAATCCAATCATATGAATTTTGAGATCCCAAAAAGTTCTTGGAAACTCTTCCTCCTTCAAAACAAGAAATAATAGAGCTTCCCGTGGATGTTTGCGTTCACAGTTTGTGGTTCGAGGTCTGTGTTGAGGAGTTAGGGCGGAAAATAGAGTATGGTTTCTTCGATCCTATTCCAGTGTACATGGAATTTTTTTTTCAGTTTGAATGATAGATTAGATTGCATTTTACACAACCAAATTTATTATCTGCATGTATGGCTACTAGCCTTTCCAGTTGTGTCCTAGTTCGATCACTTCCAAGAAGCATCCTTGTCACAGTTACTTGATTGCTTGATCTGGCATTATATCGTTACTTGATCTATCAATTTTGCAGCAAAGTAGGTTATATTTGTACATAAATAAGCTGCCTGAGGCAACATTTCAGTTTTCGATATTTCTTTATGTACAGGTTTCAGTATGTATATGTTTCGGATTGGTATGAGTTGTTTTGGGTTTGCAGTTGTTTGACCATATTGCCCAATGGATGAGGCACTTGGTCTAAGGTATTCTTGATGCCTCCAAGGAGTTGCAATCCGCAATGGAGCCGATGTTAGTTCCAGTCTTTGCAGCCTGTCACCAGGGATCAACATGAGCTCTTACTATGTCTGGTTTGGTTGGATGTTTTGCACATTATATTTAGCACAAAACATGCCACACATTCGTCCATTGGAAGAAGCTCGGAAAAATATTTCCAACGGTATATCACACTCTCATAACCAGTTTCTGGATTAGAAGATATGATCGAAATGAATGAGTGATTCTTGGTTAAGAATGTTTTGAGGTCAGTTGTTGCACACAATGAAAAGTTTAGTACAAAATTAGTTTCTGAAATAATGGTAAGGAATTTTTCAAAAGTGATTTTTTTTTTTGTTCATCACATACCAAATAACAAAAACCTCCTTCAGTTTATGCACAAGTGCTACTATGTGGGAGATATACAGTGATATTTGGAGCCTACATTAAAACAAAGCAAAATTTTCAATGTTTTACTGTTTTAGTCATTTTAGTGCGGTGCCATTTTACAACATATGGAATGTAATTTTGCAAAAAAAAGGAGGTTTTTGTTAACCCCAAGCCATACAACAAAAAAATATTTCGGTTTATTCACAAGTGTCATGAATTGGGATATGTGACTAGATATTTACAGCTCATTTTCACAGATTTAAATTTTTAATGATTTTCTGTTTTAGATATTATTTTGTGGCACAGCTTACGAGCAACTGGAAACGAATTTTCATAATCTGAGAGAATTTTTCTCCAACATGACCTTATCTACAAAAACCTATTTCATTTTTATAACAGGTGCCAGGCTTTAGGAGATACGAATTCATCTTCAATACCTCTTTTTCAGAAATTATGTCCAAGTTTTATGTAACTGATTCTATTTTGAAGAAATTGGTTGAGCTCAATTCCCTTAGTACAAGGATGAGAAAATGTATGTATTTTATGAATTTCATACTGTAGATGTTGGAATTTGGTAGAAGGTTGGACTCTTGTGAATGCTTTGAGCATTATTATACATTCATCTCTGCAGTTTGGCAAAGGAATAGACCAGGGCTTGCAACCCTTTATGGGATTCTTGCGGCAGCTTGATTTGGTATTGTTTTTCTTTCTGTAATGCAAGTTTACATGTGTTTATGTATGCCATCATCTCTCTCTATTCATCTTAACTAAATGAAACAAGGATAAAGATAGAATTCATTGATGTTTGCAGTGCTCTACCTTGGGTTTGTTTAGTTATTTATGTTTTTAGCTGTTTGAAGAGGATCCCTGAGACTTTCATGCCCTCTCCAACTCCTCACTAGTCTTAAGACTCTCCATATCACTTATTTCAAAGTACTAAACCATTTTCCTACCTCGCCCCATAGAGATCTCTGCAAGACTCTGTCCATTCCGCGGACCTAAATCTGCCTTTCACATTTGAGCCAGCAAACCAACATTAAATTCAATCAAACTCCTCTGAGCACATACCTAGCCTAAAATTAGTCTTTACATCAATCATCTCAAGCTTTTGTGATCATATTTTCCTGAGATTGACAAGGAGAGAGCCCTCTCCCAACCTGGTAGGGATAGCTACTAGGTTAAGCGTGGTTTGATGTTACCCTAGATCTTGTGTTATTCAGCCTGAGGTAGATTTAGGCACTAACAGGTCCACCCAAGCTAATATAGGTTCCAAAAATAGAATTTTCCACGGCGGTGCCCCAGACCTCATAGAGTGGGGTTACATGCACCCCTAAAACCCCCTATGACTCCCCTTGTTACTCAATTGGCGCAACAAAGGGGGGCCTTCGCCCCCCTTCTAACCCCCCAGTTAACTACATTGGCTAGTCGTGGAAAGAATATAACACACCCCAACATTCTCCGACTTGTTGTTTTCTTTCCAAAGGGGATCATAAGAGATCTTAGTCATTTATCCAACCCTGCAATGCCCATTGTTTCGCTACACGAAGAGAACTTCTTAGAGCTCACCGATTTTGTCAATGCATCTGCAGTATTCTTGAAAGTGTCCACCTTTACCAGCAACACCTTTTTTTTCTATCACATTTCTCACAAAGTGATACTGAACATAAATATGCTTTGTCTTTGAGTGATATTTAGGTTTCTTTGCCAAGAATATTGCACTTTCGCTATCACAGTCTATCTTTATAGCTCCCTGTACTAACCCCATACTTGAACACAATCTCTGCAACCAAATTTCTTCCTTGCTTGCATGAGTGGTTTCCATTTATTCTGCCTCTGTAGTTGATAGTCCCACTACAGATTGTTTCTTACTCGTCCAACTGACTGCACCTCTAAATAGGTTAAACACATACCCACTTATAGATCTTCTCTAATCCAGATCTCTAGCCTAGTGTATGCCAACAAAGCCATGAATATCCAACACTCTATGCAATCCTGGTCTTCCTTAGTAGCACAAACCATAATCAATAGTGCCACGCAAATACCTGAAAATCCACTTCACTGTTGTCCATTTCTACTTCCCTGGTTTTGACATAAACCTGCTTAATACTCCCACTGCATGTGCAATGTATGGTCTAGTACAGACCATCGCATACATCAGGCTACTAACTTTACCTGCATATGGAACATAAGACATGTCCACTTCCTCTTCTTATGTCTTAGGACACTATTCAATAGATAAATTTACACCTATAAGAATAGGAACCTTCACCGGTTTACTATCCTACATATTCAACCTCTGCAATATTGTCTCGACATACTTCCTCTAGTTTAACCAGAGCTTCCTCTTTGTATGATCTCTTTTAATTTGCATGCCCAAAATATAGTTTGCAACAACAAGATATTTCTTGTTGAATTTGGAGGACAAATGGGTCTTCAAATCCTGGATAATTTCTTTGTCATTTCCAACCAGCAACATATCATCCACATACAAGACCAGATAAATA
Organism: Pinus taeda; assembly: GCA_000404065.3. NCBI lineage: Eukaryota > Viridiplantae > Streptophyta > Pinopsida > Pinales > Pinaceae > Pinus > Pinus taeda. The sequence goes on along the minus strand of APFE031538204.1, from coordinate 12,430 downwards.
ACAGGGTCTCCAATTAATTTAAAATACACACAATGATCTACTTTGCTTCTGGTGAAGCTAAGTCTTCGTATAAATGTATCAAATTTCTGATACCACATCTTTGGTGACTATTTTAAACCATATAGAGACTTCTTTAACTTGCATACAAGTTCGTTCTTACCATTCACCGTAAAGCCTTCAGGTTGCTTCATATAGATCTCCCCTTCTAGATCCCCGTGAAGAAATGTTGTCTTCAAATCCATCTATTGTACCTCAAAATCAAAAGCAAAAACAACAGATAAAAGTAATCTAATAGAATGTACCTTGGCAAGAGGAGAAAAAATATCACCAAAATCAATTCCTGACACCTCGGAATAACCTTTTTCTACCAACCGAGATTTTTATTTCTCCACCTTTCGTTCTACATCTGTCTTCTTCTTGAACACCCATTTGCTGGGAATGGGTTTCCTTCCAGCCGACAACTGAACCAGATCCCAAACCTCATTTTTTGCAAAGATGCCATTTCATCAACCATGGCCTCTTTCTAGAGTTTTTCATCCTCTGAATCTATTGCTTCCTTCATAGTCCTAGGATTATCATCAGTAACAGATAAAGCAAAATTTGAACAGAAAGAAGATGGACTATACCTTTCTGGCTGCCTTCTTTTTCAAACTGATATTCTCACAGCTGGAGTTTGTGGCTCTTCATCTTCTAATTCCTCCTCTGTTGTAGAGTCTGATTCTTCTTCCTTCAGCTCAAACTCTATCTTCTCAGGTTCCTTTGATTGGACTTCATGTTTAATAACATCTTTCACCTCTCTAAACACCACATCTCGGTTATACATAACCTTCCTTGTTACTGGGTTGCAAAGCTTATAACCCTTTAAACGATCCTTATACCCAATAAAGATGCACTTTTCAGATTTACTATCCAACTTCGTTCGTTTCTCCTTTGGAACATGTACATATGCATCACATCCAAACACCCTCAGATGTGAAAGAGAGGGTTCCTTACCAGTCCATACCTCTTGTGGAGTCCTATCCTCCAACACTGATGAAGGTGATTTGTTGACTAGGTAACATGTTGTCTCCACTTCCTCTGCCCAGAATTCCTCTCCTAACCCGACACCACTGAGCATGCTTCTTGCCCTTTCCATCAATGTCTTGTTCATTCTTTCTGCAACTCCATTCTGATGAGGTGTATATGGAGTAGTCTTCTTCCGTGCTATACCACACTTCTTACAGAATTCTTCTAATTCCTTACTGCAAAACTCTCCACCATTATCTGTCCTCAACAACTTTATCTTCTTCTCTATCTAGTTTTCCACTAGAGCCTTAAATTCTTTAAACCTATCAAAGACTTTAGATTTCTTCTTAAGGAAAAATATCCATGTATTCCTTGAGAAGTCATCTATAAATGATACATTGTACATAGACTTACCCAGTGATGGAACCTTCACAGGTCCAAACAAATCACTGTGCACAAGCTCTAATATCTGTTTTTCCCTCTTACCACCAAAGGGGAAACTCACTGGATTTTGCTTCCTATATACACAATTTTCACAGAAATCAAAATCTAGAAAGCTATTACTCATACCTTCTACCATACCTTTACCATGAAGTATTCGAAGGCCCTTCTCTCCAATATGTCCAAGCCTTTGATGCCACAACTTGGTCTTCTCTCCAAAGACCACTAGATTTTCTACTCCACTTTTAGGAACCACGAAATTGTTGCACCCCT